>PGOM01000052.1:340180-357699 GCA_002921335.1 Paratrypanosoma confusum | reverse complement strand
CCTCCCCCTCCCTCACCAAATCAAGGTCACCGCCGCCGCCAACACAACTACCTCACGAACCCAACGCGGCCGCAGCTGCTGAGCCCGATGCAATGGCCCACCACAAACGCCGTGCGATTTTTCATTCTCTGTAGACTGGCGAGGTGCCTTACCGAAACGACGGGCGCGCGCCGCGGCGTCGGAGTCCACGAGAGTCCGCCCCCTACGCCCGCCATACTTCGAACCCAGGGCGGAACCGCTGCCCACGGGGTAGTTCGACCATTTCCTCCCGTATCACTACCCCTCCCCCCGTCCAACGTCCCTCCCCCTATCATAAAACCTTGGTGATGGTGCGCAACGCCGCTGCTCTCAAAACGCACTATCTCATTCATCCCCGCCTTTTCCTCAAAGATGCAACAATACCTTCCTTCGTTTCACTAGGTGTTGAATACATCGGCGTATTGTGGTCGGGGGCGGGCTCGCGCACCGGGGCCCAGCTTTGGAGGTGGAGGCACGCGCCCAGCTCCCGCAGCTGCTGGTGGCCCAGGTGGCATCGTAGCCGACGGAGGCGGCGGCGCTGGACCGCTTTGCTCGTTGCGGTGATTCGCCGTCGGTGGGAAACCGTTGGCAGTAGCTTCCCCTGTGGGTTGCAGCGTGGGCATAGAAACTGGTTTGGGTGGGCCAGCCTTAACCGCTGCCTCCAACAGCTTCTCTTCCTCCGTCTTTTCAAACATCCACTGTCCTGTCGTCGGGTCAAACTTAGGCGGTGGCGCCGTGTCTATGATCATTTTTTTCACCTCTGGCAGGGGAGGCTCCTGGCTCTTACTACGGCGAAAAAGGAAGTTGGTAATTGCTTCGAGTGACCGTGAGCGCCTTGGCTTCTCAGCCGCCTCCTTTTTTGACTCAGGCGAGAGGGCTGCCGCTGCTCGCCCGCGCTGCGGCTGCGGCTTTAGAGCCTTCTCCTTGTTGTCTCCTCCAGTGGTAAGGCCAGGAGGCCCGGAGACACCGGCTACAATGTCCGCATCTCTACCGGCGACTGAGGTCGGCGAGCGAGGGCCGTCATTTTCTTTCGAAGAGCGTCTCTCACGCATGTGCAGCGGCGTCAACGGAGGTGGAAGCGGACCTCGCTCCGCCCCTACGACGTGGGGTGACAACACAGAGCGAGCCGGCTCGCCTGGCTGCAATTTAGGGGCCGAGGAAAAGCCTGGGGAGAACGACGTTGCGCTTTGCCCGTGCCCTCGTCCAGCCTCCCCCGGCGCATCTTTTCCCAAAACCTCATCGGCCTCCATTTGCTTGCGAAACCCATTACTATCAGCGCTTTCCGGATCGCTGTCGCCCGACGGCTTAACGGAAGTCCCACGGGCGCTGGCCTCGCCGCTGCCTGAGCAACCCGGTGGCGGAGCCAATGGCTTCAGCGGAGCTTGAGGGCCATTGATGCTTGCATTGAGGGCAGCCCCCTGCACTTGATCGGCAGGCATCGGCTCAGTGCTAGGTGGCGACTTTAGCTGAACTGCTTGCAATGGCTCCCTGCCGAACAACCGGTGCTTCGCGATGGCAGTCGCCTCTTGCAGGCTGCGCGGCACCATAAGGCCGGTGCACCGGAATCCCTCCCCCATTGGCGGCAGAAGCGCGCAAAGCTCGTCGACGTAAGTCTTTGCGGTTTGACTAAGGCCCAGCTCCGTCAAGGTATAGGCGTGCATGAGGCGGAGAGCCAGTAGTGGTGGGTGGATGAGAACCTTGTTTCTCCGTCGACGGGCATACTCGTACACCTCTGTCAGAAATACAGTGGTTGCATTAAGCAAAGCGGAGCGACCGCACATCACACTGCAATGGCCACCAATGGAAATCAGTCGACTACGAAGCATGCTCGCGAAGTCTAGCTGTCGTGGTGACGAAGCCTGCAGCTCGTGGGGGGGAGGTGTTCCCATTGGACTGAGCTGCGCAAGGAGGTAGCAGCAGTGCGCCTCCTCCGGCTGATTTTGCATTAAAAGCGCGTCACCCCACTTTACCAACGCATCTCCGCTCCCACGGGTAAAGTTGGCGACGAGCACTGAGACATGCTCCATCCACAGAAGTGGATCGACGCTGGTTTTGGGCGGCATGTCTGAAGAGATCCGAGGTGCGTCGCTGCAAGTTGCCCCGGACGCGGATGAATCCACACACTCCGCTAGCGCAGCGTTCGGCGAGGGAATCGGCAGTTCGTTGAAGAGGAAGTACGCATGGGCAAGTGGAGAATGCGGGCTCATCGACTCCGTTGCTACTGCCTGCACTGCCCGTATGTAATAGTCCTTCTTATCGCACATCATTCCAATCAAAATAGCGTGAGCATAAAGCTTGTAATGCAGCGCACATTCGGCCGCTTGGTTGCGATCGCCCAGAGCCAAAAGGCTCTGGACCATTCGCATGCCTTCCTCCGGGTTCGTAGCTGGCATCGGCGCAGCAATTTGATGAGAGGAAGCGCTGGCACCGTGCTCCTGCTTCAGGCGCTCTCGCTCCTCCCACAGTATCTTCACCAGCTGCTTCTGCCCTCCTGCACTCCAGTCAAAGTCTGGGGTTGTGATCATCAGCGATAAAAGGCGCTTTAGGAGTCCCAGAGCCCCTTTCAATGAGTCGAGCGACCTCAGCACATCCCCCTGGCCCAGTACTGTCGTCAGGCATGCCTGGGGAACGCATGTGGTGGTCTCCATGAGCTGCTTTCCGACCGGTGTGGCTTTGATACCCGTTGCAGGGTCGCTCGCAGAGAGGGCCCTGCTAATGTTATGACTGAGAAGCAGTGTCCCCTTACCATCTTCGCTCGTAGAGAGTACTTTGGTGGGGTTCGCAGCGACAATCACTCGACCATTCGCTGCGAACACCGCAAAGCAGGTGGCAGGTGGACAAGTGGATCGCTCTAAAGCCTTGTCGCTGGTTTTGCTTCCAGTATCCGCTGCATCCAAGCTACTGCCGCAGTGATCCACAACCTCGGGTTGGGTGACTGGACCGCCTGAATCAGCCGACGATGAGGCAAACGGGTTGCTCGAAAGCGTTTGGTGCGACCTGGTTCGATGGTTCGAAATCCCAACTGGGGCCATGGGCAGCGGAGGCTGACTGCGTTCCTGCGGTGGCTGCAGCTGCGGCTGTGCCTCGGCCTTCGGCAGCGGTGCATCAGGCCTGGCTGGCTGCGGTGGGGGCGGTGGCAGCTTGGTGGGAGAGTTCGTGGTGCTGTCTGAAAGCGCCGCAGCAGATGGCATGGGCGAAGCACATGTGGAGCCATGGCCAAACTGTGGAATTCGCGGCAGGGGGGAGTCCTCCGAGACGCCCAGTGGAACGAAAGGCGAGGCGTACAGTCGGCGCGTAGCTGTCATTCCTCCGTGGTGCTCGTTGACTGGAGTGTGCGGATTGCTTTTCATGAGTGGAAATGGCGGCGGTCCGCTACAGTGTCCCCGAGAAGCTGCTGCTTGCGGAACGACAGGAGGTTGCGGGGGTGGCAGCACTGGCTCTCGTAGTTCTTCCTCCGGTGCCACAGGGAGCTGAACTGATTCCTCGGGAATAACTAATGTCAGTAGTGGGGTCCGTGCTTCCTCCACGGGAGAGGGCTGAGGGACATGAAGGGGATTCTGTGGATTGCGATCACAGACCAAACTGCGTGGAGCTGCTGACTCCGGGGCACTGGGCTTCTCAGAGGTGCACGGCGCGTGAGTTGCTACCGGTGGCATGAAGGGCTGCATCTCTTCTTCCTCCCTTGCACTACAAGCAGTCGTGCCATCTGCCTCCGGCTGCACCACACCGCAGGGCCCCACCTGGCTTTCACTGACAGGCATCGGGGGAGACGAGAGTAGCTGCTGACCGTCCACCGTGCCACGTCCAGATATTTCTCCGAACGCAAGCACGGGACCCGCATCGCTGTCACCCAGCGGTGAGGATTGGGCTGCACTGTGCTCCGCGGCTCCACCTCCACTAACCGATTGAGCTAGCTGAGTCCCCGAAACTTCCACGCTGGCGAGGACCGCATTCTCCATGGCGCCTTCAGTGTTGGCAGAGACCACTGGTATCTCGCGAGGGTACACGCCTTCGCAAGGCTCTTCCGACCGCGCTGGCGGGGCTGTGTTGCTTCGAAGGGACGTGCTGCGCTCCTGACACGGACCGTTCGACCTAGACCCTGCGCTCCCAAAAGGATCGCTGGTGGCGGTCGAAAACTCCGTGAGTGCCGCAGCGGCGGCCATAGCTCGTGGCCCTTGGGCCTGCTGATAACTGCGAGTGCTGCTTAGAGTGGGCACCGAAGGCGAGGGCATCAACGATGCTGAGCGTGCACCATCCAAGCTTTGAAGAAACTGTGAAGCAGAGCTCCGTCGTCGCGCCACCAGCGAGTCAGTGAGGGAGGCAACAGACTTCTGATGCGATGGGGACGACAGAACCTGAGTGCTATCGCAATTACTAGGCGGTGGGGGCCCTAGCGAAGAGCTCATTTGCGACGTGAAGGAGTTCACCTGTGTCAGGGCTTCCCCAGTATTCGCGCGGTCGCGTTCGCCGTGGCCATGAGACGCGGCTTGAGGATCGGCATTGCTACCTTTGCGGACTTCGCCGACATCTCCGCCAGCTGGGGCAGCTGCTGGCGCTCCTGATGAGTTATGCGTGGAGCTGCTGCGCGAGATACCAGGCAGTGCGCCATTCACGCTGGAGAGGGAGAGTCTGGCAGCCCCAGCTTCACTTAGTACCGGGGTATCGCAGCGGGATGAGGGTTTGCTGCCACCCCCCGATCGGGTGCCGCCCACCGAAGCGCGAAGAAACGCCGGAGGCTCTTTGTTTAGCAGATGCATGAAGTAAGATGCATTTCGGGAGGTCGATCGACGTCCCAATCCCGTTGCGCTGTGTGGCGTTGGTGGCTGCCCCCTAAGTCGGCTTTGCTCCCGGATGGCCTCGAGGGCTGACGTCGCGTGCGACAGCTTCGTGGGGTCGCGCGGAGCTAGCAGTGCGTTGACCCGCTCACGGGCACTCATGAGCGATCCCCGCGGCCGAGACTCCACGTGAGAGCTGCTTCCATCGTATCCGCTGCAGCCAGATATGCTCCCCCCTAGTCCCCTGGAATAACTATGCGAGTCCGCAACATCCCTCGACCTGGTTTTTAACACCATAGGGTACTCGAACCCCCGTATTGCGGCAGTTGGGGTACTACTGCACGTGCTCGCCGACGACAAGGCGACAGAGCTGCGCCTGTAGCCCTGAGAATCAGAGAGCGGGTTCGTGTCGGTTCCGCCTACATGCGCAGAAGGTGCCACGGCGGCGGTAGTCGAACCAGGCCCCACCTGTGGCTGCAGCGACTCGAACGGGTTGTGCGAAAGCATGCGTGCTGAATTCATCGACTTGGCAGGTTGTGACGTGATCTCGTGTGGAGTTTCAGGTTGAAGGGAGCCGCTGCCAGGTCCATCGCGGCTGATATGCGGCCGCGCTTGCGGCAGCACTGCGTTTGCTGAATGGGCTCGACCCGGCGGGGGCACCCACCATCCGTCCATCTGGGCTACCAAACCCACAACGCTGGCTGAGCTCAACGTACCTGGGCGAGCGTGCCTGCGCGTATGTACGTATGTATGTGTGTGTGTGTGTGTAATTGCGCTGTCGCTGCAGTAGCGAGTGTAGCCTCGGTGTAGAGCAGCGCTGCTGTGGGAGGAAGCGGGGGTGTGACACGCAGATCTGCGGTGTTCCGTGTGATATTCCTTTGAGCCGCCCCCCCCCCCCACACACACACCGCCCAGGACGCTGGGCTTCTTCCACGATGTTGGCGGATCGGGGTCGCTGAAGCGTGTGAGCCCACCGTGTACGGGCGGATGGCCGGCCAGTCTGTTCCGAACCGTTCGCCAAGTACAAGCCTCACGCAAAGAATTAGTAGCAGTTGCAGAAGGAGCGTCTCCTTCAGAGCGACGGTTGCAGCGCACCTGTCGATGGATGATCATACCAGAGGCTGTGACACCAGCGTATGTGAATAGTACTGGAGACGAGCGGAGGAGGGGGGGGGTGGGGGGAAGGCAGGGACCCGCGGCCACAGCGCTACGTCTTGCCGTCCTCGTCGTCGCTCTCACTAAACATGCTGCGTAAAACGCTCGGTTTCTTGGCCGCTGCGGCGAGTGACCTGCGCGTTCCGCTGTGGGGAGGCGGGGCCTTCGCGGGCTGCGATGGCTGGGAGCCACTCCTGGCGGGTGTGCGCCGCGGGGGGTCATCCGGGTCTGCGTCGGCAAATCGGCTTCCGCGCCTCGCCTGCATATGACGGACAAGGTGGGCAGCAGCTCCGTCTGGGTCGTCCAGGACCGCATGCGCGTGTTCCCCGACGGCCTCCTGAGCCCCCTGCCCCATTCGCTCCATCTGCTGCTGAAAGTCGCGGTACGCCCTCTCATCGCTCTCGTCGGAGGCGACATCACCGCCGCTGGGCACGTCCTCCGCCCCCTTGCGACGCTGGAGCTCATCTCTGGCAGACTCCAGCTCCCTCGCACGTTCCTGCCGCTGTTCCGACTTCCTGTCACTCATGGTGGCTCGGATCATGTTCATGAGGGACTCCCCCACCAGTGCATTGTCGCGATCGGCTCGCTCGTCGACAGCCTCGGAGGTGAGCCGTTGGCGCTCCTGCACGAGCCGCATCATCTCGCTCTCCTTCTCCAATGCTTCTAGCGTCCGGTCCTTCTTGGAGAGCTCCTCCGCCTCCTGCTGCTCCCGCAGCTTCTCGTTCATGGCGTTGAGACCGTAGTAGTCTCCCTCCCCACGCCGACAGAAGCGATCGCACTTGTAGCCACCGGTGATCTTTGCCGTTTCGTAGTCCGTTTTGAGATAGAAGAGGCCTTTGCAGAAGATGCAGCGGCACTCCAGCTCCCAAACGCGGATTCCCAAGTACCGCTCACTCGTCGAGCGCCGGTTCACGTAGCCGTGGGTGCCGCGGCTGATGCGGTTGTTGCACAGCAGGCAGATGACGTTGAAGGGCATCGCAAAGGTTTGCCTAATGGGGTCCCCCGCCGATTCCGCGGCACCCTCACGCTTCCGCTTGCTGAAGCGCTGCTTCGCCTGCTCCTCCTCGAGCTTCCGGTAGTCCGTGTCATGGGAGAGGTAGTACCCCGAGCTGTAGGTCGCATTGATCTTCGCCATTCGCCGTCCGCCCCGCCGCTACCGCGCCCCTCTATTCGGTTCCCCCAGCCACGGCACCCGACCACACTCGCCCCCCGCGATGCCTGCAGAGTCGCACTGCCACCCTCACCCGTCACTGGTACTGCTTCATCCAGGCAGACACTTCACGCTAGCCACCGCATCCCACTCCCGTGCCTCAGCGACTGTAGGCTCACAGCTCACAGTAGGATAGTGATGAAGCGACGCAGGGCGATGGTGCAAGGAGCGCAGCTGCGGCCCATCCACAAGTCATGCTGAGCTGCGGTTGCAGCAATTCTACACCGCGAGTGGGTGGCCATCGAGGAGGATTTCGTACAGCACCCGCACTGCAGGGGCCGGTGGGGGACTTCCACACGCTGACCTTCACTCCCTCCCCCCCCCCTGCCTTCAACACCAGTGTCTCTTCGTTCTCCTGCCAACCTCGTCACCCCGTCCCCGACTTCAATCACCATTGAAATACCCTGCGGCTCGCCCTACCCCCTTACAAGGCCCGGACAATGAAAGACTGCGGCAAGGCCATGCGACATCCCCCAAAGTCCAGCATCAGGTGTCCTAGGGCTTGCGACCACCGCCTTCAGGGCGTCGCGCGTAGATCATCAGGCCTTTGCAGAAGAGAGTATAAAGGGGTGAGAAAACAGGCAAGCGCCAGTGGCTGTAGGGTAGGGAAGGACCAGGCATGGCCTCCACCACAATCACTACGTTCATACCAAACACCACCGAGCTAACCGCCGCAACTGCAAACCACGAGAGTTGCACTGCGTCCGAGCGCAGGTACCCAGTCAGGAGGGTGTGCAGCAACCCATATCCAAGGTAATACGGCCAATTCGACTCGAAAAGCTCGAGCTCACCCGAGAGCGGAAGCTTCCGCCTCACCCGACGTGTCAGCTCGTGCCGCACCCGTGCCCCCGTGGGCATCGGTGCCCCTAGCCGCATTCGTCGAGGCTCCTCCACCGTGTAGTACTGGCTAGAAAGCCTGTAGTCAAAACAGTAGAAGGCATAAAGCCAGCAGTTCATCAGTGTGGAAACAATCACTCCGATGCCCCTCAGGGGAAGCGCGACACCGATCAGAACGGCGAGCACCGCGTAAATAGAGCTGACGCACCCCTTGACGATAGTCTCGCTCATTGACCGAAAGAAGGACGAAATATCCTGGGGTGCCTCAGAGCGCCGCTTCCGCACGTGCCGTGCACCCTGGGCACTCTGCGAGGTAGCATCGGGTGCGGCAGACTCCCCTGGATCCCTGGGGGCTATGGCTCCGATCCACGAGGGGGCGAGATGGCCAGGCGCCCCGAGAGCGCTCGCAACAGCAGTAATGGCACCAACTGCACGTGCGGCCCACCTCCTACCGCCACGAGATTTCGCCGAGTTCACTGCGACTGATGGGGCAAGTGGCGCGTCGGTGTTCGCATGCGCATGTCGCTCCAGGCGACCGTGCTCGGAGCTCACCTTGGAGCGCCGCTTTTCAAGGGCCGCCTCCTGATACAGCTCGGCGTACCATTTAACGCCGAAAATTTGCGTGATTACATACATAGGTACGACCCACAGTACATCAAAGAGGGAGTTCCACAGCTCAATCAATATTCGCTCACCCACGCTGGCTGGGACCTGAGAGTGCTTCAACTCTCCACGGCCCACCTGCTGCGCGACGTGAAGAGCAGCGCGCAGCGTGCCGGGGCGGTCCCCTGAGCTATTCTCTACGGTGCTGTGCGAGAGAGGTCGGCGACCCGCGGCAGCTGCGAGGATCGGCACGACCACCTCCGACGCAAGCCACACACTCGCGAATAGCATCAGGTTCAGCACAAGGCATTGCCTGAACAGCGACCGCAGCACTTTACTTCGTACAAGGTAGTTGAGAAAAACGATAACGTCGACACTGTCAAATACGCCACGCATGATACCCAGTGCGATTGAGGCGGCCAAGGCAGCAATTTCACCACGAGCGGCTCGAACGCCTCCTCCGTCGAGCGGCTGCTCTCGTGGCGAGGCAGCTGCCTCGAACATCATCGCATCATCGAGAGGCGGCACAGCAGCGACTTCATCCATGGTGCAGTTTGCACAGCCCTCGCCGGCGTCCACAAGCTGCTCTGCGCAGTCGCATGCAACCGGGCTTTGAGGCTTTCCTGAAGGCTCCACCTCGCAGCTCATCTTACCTCCGCGCTCACCAAAGTGACGACCAAGACCACCACCTCAGCGACGGTCTGGGAGAGCCACCATTGTAACCCCTGATCCGCTGCTCCAACCCCCACGATATGCCTCTACCCGACCTGCAGCAGCACCGCTGTCTCTCTCAGAGCAAGAGCGAGCATAGAAGCCAACCGGCCTGCATGAGTAGCCCACGCCCCCCCCTCCACCAGACTGCCCCAGTAGCGTCCGTCTAGACTGCAGGCGACAGCTGAAGGTGGACGCGGGGGAGCATTGGGCTGCCAGGAGCTACAGGACGACAGCGGTGGCTCGCATAGACGGTACCCACCTCCGTGCTGACGGGTACTAACACCACCGTGCCACCCAAGGACACAAACGCGACGAGGACTTCTTCACTCTCACACGAACGCAAATGCACGGGTTTCGTGGAGTCACTTTCTATCAAGGATCACCTCACCGACGGGGAGACACCGGGATACAACAGGACAGCAGACTTTGGGTCACGCTGCGCCCCTCAGCGTACCGTTTAAGCCGAATTTCAACAAAAACAACCACGGCCCAGCGGCAGACGCTGGAATGTATTACAGGCCATTGGTAGTCTCTCGTATGAATGCAACCTAGAGTCACAGAACTCGACTCCACGAGTCCCTGTCATCGGTACAGGGTGGCCTGCGACTGAGATTCGGTGCTCCCGGGATGAGCTTACCGGTGGGCAACAACAGCGGTGACCCTACTAGGAGAGGCGGCGAGTGATACAGCACTGCCTAAACCAGAAGCACACCGCTTTGTATGACACATAGCTCAGTCCCGACCCACCTCTCTCCACTTGCTTCAATGGCCCTCAGTATATCCCAACGGACCGCAACGTTCGACCCACACGAGCTAGATGGGCCCCCGAAACCCATGCCACCCCACACATTCGTTGTTGTCGCTTTCAGTTGGTTTTCCACAATCCCCGTCGTGGTGCACGATGATTTGCTGATGGAAGCGTCTCCAGTGACGTATCTTTTGAAAAAACCCATTAAAAATGGAGAAGGAAGGTCCAGCACAATCAGTACGCTGTCACATGCACTACCGAAGCGCCACGAGGGGTCGGGTCTTTGAAGCTACACCTAAAACAGTGATAAAGTGAGCGCCGCGGTGCTTCCGGTGCATGCAGTCGTAGTTTCTCCTAATGGCGGCCACTGATCACCGCTGCCACGAGCGCATACTTCGATAGGAGCTTGAGCATCATTTTTGCCATTTGAGAGGTGGACGAACATGGCGTGCAGCCCAATCGAAGTGTAGTGAGACACCGCAGCGGCAAGGCGGCCGCGTGGAGAGCAGACACGTATCAGCTCTTCATGCAGCCACGCGAGTTGGGTGTCACTGACGTCGCCCCGTTGTAGGACTGCGGTTCCCGGCAGCGCTGCCTGAAAAAGGTGCCGAGCATACTTCTACAATCGCTAAAACGCGATGCCCATGGGGCCGTGCTGTTGAGGAAAAGGCTGTTGTGATCGCAGATGAGGCAGCGGCATCGCCCCTTCTCTCCCGCACGGAGCGCGCAGTGCCGCCAGGAAAGGAATGCTTGCAAAGATGCCTCCGTTGTGAAAGGCGAAAAACCAGATGCATTCGGTTGACATCTATCTCCTGCACAGGATACCGTAGGGTGGTTTCACTCAGATGATGCTACAAGCGCCGCATCGAACTATTGCCCATCAGCGGGACGTCGCTGAGATCAGTTAGGTTTCTCCATGGGCCGCAGATGTCCGTCTACAACTGGATTGGTATGGGTTCCAGAACGGTTTGCCTACACGAGTTGGCGTCATAGCCAGCCTGTTTAGCCTAGGCTTCCCCAGGAGACTCATGTAGCACCCTACGGAGAAGCTGCCGGAGCGGCTGTACGTCGTTGCACATTACCCAGAGATCTCATAGCCAACCTACCGCCACACACTACCGATGCCCCGCCGCCAAACATTTGCCTAATACCTGTTGTGCAGCGACGAAAAACGAGGCTTCAGGCTCCTGTACAAAAAATCTGCCTACAACGGCTCCCCTACTCTTTCCCCCCCTTCTCTTCACTCAGTCTTTGCATTGTGGCCAATAACTCAACCCACCCCCAACTCCGTCGAAGGAGCAGCCATCTGCCCCTGCTCAGAGGAAAGATGCAAAGGTACAACGTTCCGAAGCACTGAAAACTGCATTGGTAACGAACCCTGGCTGCCATGAGAGCAGCCTCGACCGTATTCATTCAGGCACCAGCGCCATCGCCAATTCACTCCCTTTCACCCCCACGCATCTGATGACGGATTCGAACCCCGAAATGCCTGACTCCCCGTCTGTACGCCGCTGCAGCGCAGCCTAGCTCATTGGCAAGCGCTATCCCCGCACCCTTGAGTCATCGCCCATTTCTCCTTCCTCGGCTCACCATCGTCTCTCCACTACTCCTCCGCAAGCGCACAGCATTTTGACAGAAGCCACAGCAGCTTGGATCCTTCCTAGAGGTTTGGCCCTCGCCCCATCGACCTCATTTCCCCACTCCACGCCCACCCAAAGCCTTGCCCAAACAAGAACCCACGAGGGCACACATGGAGAGAGGGGAAAGGCAATAATATGGAAAGGAGAATTAAGAGAGAAAAGGAGAGAGAGAGAGAGAGAAAGGGAACGGATAGGAGGAGAGGAAGGTGCTTGGGACGAAGCCGTCATCATTCAACCCAAGAACACTAAGAGGTCGCACTGTGCTCCATCTGGGAAATCAAATGAAGAAATACAAACTCGTATAAAACCGTCGGGTTCGCAGCAGGGCAATCGTGCGTGGATGAGCCGGCAGGAATTCTGGAAGCGGTGCCCGAGGCTCCCAACAAGCAGGATTCAGGTAGGATCGGCCCCTTCGTAGGAAAGAGTGCTGCACTCGCAGCATGGTCTGTCTGACTCCCTTGTTCCTGCGCAACGTCAAACGGGGCATGCTCACCATCAGGATTCCGCGAGTCCACGACGCTATCCCCGCTCGCTCTCTGCATGGCAATAGCACCCCCGTTTGCTGGTGGCGGGGCCAACGAGCCAGTCATTGTCGTAGTTCCAATGGCGGTGGGAGCTGGCTGATACAAGACACTGGCCTTCTCCTTCTGTGTTCTCGAAGTGTCTGGCGACGCTAACGCTCGCGGCCGCTCGCATTCATACATTCGTCGCAGCACGGCCGCTTTTCGCTGCGGGAGAGAGAGCCAGACAACGTACGGCTCGCCGCTAAGAGGAGGAAGCAACTTTTCATCTTGGTTTGCGATGACAGAGAAGACGTGCTCCTGCAGCAGCCATTGGGTTTCGGGGTCGCAGTGGGCCACACGCAGCATCTGCTGGAGAAAAGCTGCGTCCGCTCGAGTCGCTCGCTCGCCATTTCCACCTTGACTCGCTTCAGCGGGGATGGCGCCTTCGTCGCCACTTCTGTCGTCACTATCACTTGGGCTATGAGGTCCTTCGCTTGCCTCCGTGTCCTCCGTGTCGTCTGTCTCACGCCGAAGGTGTCCCGCATCAAGTGCGTTGAGGAAGTGCACTGAGGGGAGCGGAAAGCGACCGGTACGCGCGGTACCCTCTTCACTCTGTGGTAGCACGGCGGGGAGGTTCGGCGCGGTGGGACTCTCGCACTCGCCTTGGGCAGCCGGTTCGCCACCGGTGGGGGCGGCAGCATCGCTACCACCGTCATCTAGGTTGCCGGCCCCCCCAGGAGCGAAGACGCCCAGCCCACTACCACCAGCACCATCATGTCGACTGGTTCCCACACCGGGTAATGCGAGAGGAGGAAATTTCACGCGGCTCCCCACCTCGACTGCTCCACCGCTTGGAACAAGGCTCGCGTTGACCGCTGTCTTGAGGAAACCCTCTGAGCCAGCGGACTCAGCGTGCACCTCATCATTTTCATCAGTGATGCTGTCCTTCGCATCGGTCAGCACCACATCTCTACTCATAGCGTCGAGTCCCGCATCACCGCAGCGCTTGTGACGCACGACGCTGCTACTTCCATCCAACTCGAGTGTCGGCCCGAAGTGGCTGTTGTGGGAGAAGTTGTGCACCGAAAGTATTGGCTTGACGCCCCACAGTGTGTGCTGGGCTTGGTGCTTGAAGCTTTCGATCAGATCGAACGTACGAAAGCACACCTCCCGGAGCGCGAGAATGCACGCCCGCATTAACCTCCTGCTGCGACAGCCGTTTCCGATTAGCACAACGTAGCTGCCTCCCAAGCGCAGCGCGGATTGCGTCTCGAGTGAATGAGCGCTGAACACGTGAATTTCACGGTAGTTCACCGGCAAGGGGTTAGTGAAGAATGGTACGACAAGGTTGCACCGCATCTCCTCGCTCCCGAGGCCGCCATGATCTTCGCTGCAATGTTGCCCTTCGCCTCCACGGCCATCTTCTCTCACGTTCTCCGATGAATGTGGTGCGGTTGGTTTCGAGTTGCCACCCTCAGATGCGAAGCAACGGTCCTCGGCAGCCTCTACATTTACGCACCCTGTCACAGTGCCTAGTGCTGAACCGGCCGGAACCCACGGAAAATGAGCTCCACGTGGGTCTGCTCTCAGCTCCACCTCGCCGTATCGCTGCACGAGTCGTCCACTTCCAGTCTTGAAGATCAGCAGTGACGGAAGTGCGCGTACATCATATTGGGCCATAAGCGATTTGATAATCTTGCGACTGTGCGGCTTGAAAGGCGAGAGAAACTGCCACTCGGATGGAAGTCGCTGGCATTCCTCCAAAAAACGCGACTCGTCACGGTCGCTGCTAGCGTATACCACGTGAAGTGACAGTGCAGAAGATTTGCGCCGCCCACTATCCTCTGGCCTCTGCCTCAGCTTCTTCCGTTCAGCTGGCAGCCCTTTCCAGGGGTCTCCACCCGCAGTGGCGCTGAGCACCTCGCTAGTGAAGCCGCTGTTTCCAAGTGGATAGGTGAGAGAGTCCCCACCGAGTTTACTCCCATCCCAATCATCTGCGACTCCGTGGAGGGTGCCACTGCCGATGAGCGTCGGGTACGGCGCCGCACTGAAATCTTCGAAGCGGCGCCGCGCTGTAAGTTCCCCACTCTGCTCGTCGCCGCTATCGCCCTCGCCCTCGCCACCGCGGCCCCCGGCCATGTTCACGTTCTGCCAGAGGCGCAGTAGCAGTTGGCTGAACGTCTTACAGCCTGGGTACCAGCTGTTCCCGAAGTACAGGGCGAAATGGGTGTAGCCGGATGCAAAGCTAGTGGGGGACGTTTCACACTGAGCGAGGTCCGTGGAGCTGCTGGGACGGCAGCCCCTCAAGAGTCCAGATGGGGTTGGCGGCGTTTCTGGGGGAACCGACCGCTCTCGTTGCGACGTACTCCCCGCCAACGGAACCGTGCAGTACGCCTCCAACAGCGAGTGATTGGAAACCGGACCAGGTGAGTCACTGCTTGCCACTTGCAGAGCCGAGGCGAGCAATTCCAGCGGGCTTGTGTAGGGAATCGCATCGGTATCGTTGCTGCTGTCCTCGTCACACCGTCGAACGGAGGAGTCGCCACTGCTGGCCCTCGCGCGACCTTCCGTGGAATTGCAGGTTGCCGTTGGGCACTCGGTAGACGAAGGTACAGGACACACAGCTCCACGCGCTCGTGTTGCGACCGCCAAGCAGGCCCTGTGGCAGCGTCGGTGCCGTCCAGGCTCGAAAACTGGGTGGCAGCCGCGCCACGGGAACCCCGTCCGAAACACGGTAGCGGCAGCCTTGGAAGCGGGGGTACAGTTTCTGGAAGTGCGCACCATGGGAAGCCCTGGGCTGCCCAAGGGAATCGCCAAACCACTCAGCGACTTCACAATCGCCGAGGGGCTGCTGCGCCTCAGTGCCTCCAGGTCGCTCCCTGCTCCCTCCCAGCTCGAGCCGACTTTCATCGCGGAGTGAAGCACTCCTGTGGGAATTCTACTTGCCCCAGTCGCTGAGCCTGCTTGGCATGTTTGGCTCGAAGAGTTGTGGAGTGTGTCACCAAGAGGGATGCCCACCTTTGTCTGGAGGAGGTCATTGATGGGCGATTTCATTCCCTCGAGCAACTCGTCCGCGGTTGGCTCTGCAGCCTCCGCCAACGCAGCTTCATACTCGCAGATTTCACGCTGAATGTGGGCGAGAGCTTGGGTGGTTACCACAGTGCCATTCGAATCCACCAGAGCAACCGCTGGCCATTCGGTGACCCGCAGGAGTTGCAGCAGGCGCCGATAGGTCGTACTGCACTCAATGGTAAACCAGCCCTCGAAAAAGGGTGACTCAGATACGATCGGATGGAGTCCAGCGGAAGGTACTTCCGCAGCTTGAGTCCCACCCACGACCTCTTTCGTCGGAGCGCTCACCACTACCGCTTGTGAATCTCCATGCGCGATCCGCTCATGCTCACCCGCACTCCACGCACAAGAACTTCCAACACAGCTTGCCACACTAGCGCTTGCTGCGCCCTCGCGACAGATCGTTGCGGCAGCAAGCCCCTGGGAGCGTGCGCCTCCGTTGATGTCCTGCTTCACCGTGGCTCCCTGTAGCGTGGCCCCCACGGCCTGGCTCAGCGGCTTTAGCTTCTCCAGAGGGACTTCGAGGACTGCGATTGT
This sequence comes from Paratrypanosoma confusum, assembly GCA_002921335.1. NCBI lineage: Eukaryota > Euglenozoa > Kinetoplastea > Trypanosomatida > Trypanosomatidae > Paratrypanosoma > Paratrypanosoma confusum. Next base: position 341,887 of record PGOM01000052.1, on the reverse strand, counting down.
GGCGTACAGGCGCTTAGCGTCTTGCAGGCCCACGTTTGTTCGGGCACTCCGGCCACTGAGCGTCACATCGGTGAGGCAGGCGTTCGGATGAGGATCCCCGTGGTGACTGCGGGGTGATAAGCCTAAATGGGAAGAGTTCATGCTCCCACAGCTTGATGCAGTGACGTTGCCAGGGTCGGCACTCCGCCGATTTGCCAAGGCGCTCCGCTGCTCGCGCTGCCCACGCAGGTTGCCTGTGTGTCTGCCCGGGGTTCCCGTGGATGAAGCCATGTGCTGCTCCGCGTCGTTTGCATCGGGGAAGCATGCCATCCCGGCAGGCGCGCCACTCGTAGACCCCCCAAAGTCGCACTCCGATTCCAGCAACGCAGAGCATCGTCGAACGTAAAGCTCGCAGAATTTCTTAATCACGTCTCGCTCACGGCCGCCACACTCGTTCGGCGACCGATTGGAGCTGCTATTTTTTTTTTGCCGCACCGCTTCCAACGAGGAACATCCTTTCGCCGCGGCGGCGGTCCTGGTTTTGCCATCAAGTCCATTGTCTTCGATCCCCTCCGTTATCAGAGTTGAGAATGCTGTGCTTCGTAGGACCGAGAGTCCTTGCAAGGGTGGGCCGAAGGGTGCCTGACCGGAGCCGTATGCATGGAACAGCGGCTCACTCCCACTGCTGTTGCCTAAGTTGGCAAAGGCTGCTGGCGAGACCCCTGAAGACATCAGAAACTTGCCAGCGGCGGTGTCTTTCGTGAGCTCATCCACCACAGAGCTGCCCGCTTCACCTGAATTCACGCTGCTGGGGTGGTCCTTCCCTCCCACAGTGTCGAGCACTGGATGATCGACGTTCATTCGAGCCGTCTGCCCCACGATTGGCGTGGCGGGCGCAATAAAAACTGTGGTTGGGGCGGGAAGGTATACAAGTATGTAGTTTGCCTTCAGCTGACGCACCGGCACAAGGTTTTCTTGGCATAGCGGATGCTGTGGCGCACCGGGCTCCCCCTGCTGCTGGTGCGGACCGAGAAGTGAGTCGTACTTCTCGGCCATATACAGCGTTCCGAAGAGTCGGTCCATTGCTGACACTGGCTTCACCGACCCTGATAAGGTTTACAGTACCTGTAGCGGAAATACCAGTGACACCATGCACAGGATACTGTGTATGTGTGCCTGTATGTTTGTGTGCGTATGTCAGGTTGGTCGGCTGGTGGGAAGGGGACGGGAGGGATTATTGGCAAGGTTACCCCGTAAGAGAGGGAAGGGAGGGCGGTCGGGGTGGGTGCTGCTGGGTTGGGGACGGTGGAATCGTGCGAGGACACTCGCTCAGGGCTCCTGACGGCAAACAGCAACACGATGGTGGCTTCGGGAGTGGGAACCTCGCTCTACATCGGCATTCCTTACTGTGAGTTCGCCTGCGACTACCTTGGGGTGAAGAGGCATTCACGAGCGCCGCTGGGCCGGGAGTGGACGCCTCTTCCTCTCGGCCCTGCCCGATGGGGCCACAGCGCACTGGGAAGGGGAAAGGGATGGGGGCGAAGGTGGGTGCAGCAGAGGAGCGTGGAGTCCAGCAGCGGCGCTCACCCAGCGCCGTGGGGCCCGCATCTCGGCGTCACTGCGGTGGATGCCCACGCAGGTCCCTTTGGCGTGACTCGCATCGTCGCTGGGTCCCCCGCTACTGTCACCAACCCAGTGCGACTATCCCCTCCCGCTCACCCACTGACC
>PGOM01000052.1:310962-323155 GCA_002921335.1 Paratrypanosoma confusum | reverse complement strand
CCATCATACCCCGCCCCTCACATCCCCCCCCACCCAATGACCTGCATTGCACGGCTGCGGCCAGAAACTGACCTTTACTATCATCTATTCAGAGGGGAGAAGGAGAGAGAAGGTGAGGCGGTCTAGTTTTTTGTTCCACACGTCCAACTTCAGCTCACGTCGACCCTCGCATCACGTACTTCATAACTCACGAGGTGCTGGCCACAGGCCTACTGAAAAAAACAGCACGGTTTCTCGTTCAGAAGTGCCCACCTCAATGTAATTGCACGTGCTGCTTGTGGGCTCGTTTAGTCGCGCGCGGAAATGTCGTCCGTGAAAAGATCACCACTGGGGAGATTGAGGGAGCCGCGCGTTTCCCTATCGACGTGTCGAAGCTTCGCTTCCACCAAGAGGAGGAACGGATCAAACGCGTCTAGATGAACGCGAACATTCTCACCGTTACTAAACAGCTGCAGGCAACTAACGCGGTGTGGAGAGCTGGCTCCGGAGCCGTTCGGCCGACTATGCGAGCTACCACCGTCAACGGATCCCTGATAGACAGGGTTCGTGGGCCCCAACTGAGCGCCAAGCGAGCTGTGCTGCAGCTGTTGCTGGCTATTGCCACTTAGGTGGCGGAAGGTGCAAGAATTCAGCTGGTGTTTCGGATGTTGTCCCGGGTGCCTCTCACCGGAGGCACCAGCATGTGGCGGGCTTGCCCTTGGCACACTAACGGTGGCGTCTTGGACGGCGGGCGCGAAAGGCAACTCCATGGATGTCGAGTTCCATGCTACGGGCCCATCAATGCGATTCGCTGTCCACGCTGGGTGTAGCAAGTCTTGCACACGCGAGTCCTCCGGCGCGAGAGGCAGGAGGAGGCCGTCAGCACTGCCGCACGCTGGGTCTGCCCCGCCCATCGTGGCTCCACTAAAAGCAGTCCGATTCGGTCCATCCCAGTTGGGAAAGCCAAGCAGAACCACGGCGGGGTCGTTTAGCCCGTCACGGGCCTGACCAGCCACATTGACTGGCCCTCCATGGTGCATGCCACTTTCATCGAAGCCGACATCGTCGGACATACCGTCGGCATGGGTCCCCTTCCCACCGCTCTGCGTCCCCGCAACGCCGGAGTAGAAGTCGCTGCTACTGCCACCCGGCTCCACGTTGCCTCGGCTGCCATGCTGTCCTGCCCCTCCGCTTGCAGTAGCGGTGGTACTGCCAAGATGGCCGTTGAAGCTCCCGTTGGTCAGCATAGCCAGTCGCATCGCCTCGCTGCGATCCTGCTCGCGAATCCCCGGAATGGCGTAGCGCAAATCAAGGGCCTCAAATTCAGCCGGGGTGAAATTCAGAAGTCGGATCTGCTGGAGGCCTTTGACGAACTCCTGCACGCGAGGAACGTCCACCACGTAGAGGTGATCCTGCGGTGGGACTGGGGGGTGATTCAGCGAGCTCTCGCCCCCACTGCACATCGATAGAACTGGCTTAAAGTGCATGGACGACACGGATCGTGCTGAGGTCGCCGATAAGGGAATTCCGTGATGGGGGCAGTCTCCGTTTCCGCGGTGGCTGCTTTTCTCCCTCCGCTTCCCAGACCGGGGAGTAAACTGGCTCTCTGTCAAGTGCGGCGGGGCGGATGGAGCTTGCTGGGACCCGTGCGAATAGTGGTGGTGGCCTCCGTAGCTCCAGCTGAAGTCTCCACAACCTGAGGAGGCAACTGAGTGGACCAACTTGGCCCAGCTAGAGGAGTGCTCCTCGCGACCCATCGCACTGGCTCCACCAGAGGCTCGGGGAGCGGTGGCTGGAAAGCCTCCAGCGTTACCAAGGCTACAAACCACAGGCAAATACATAGACATCCTGTCAGGACTGACCTTGTTGCCTAGGTCAAAAATCGAGGTCGCGAGAGTGGCACTGGACTCTTCTCCTTCACCACCAGAGACACGGCGAAGTGCCATGGGGGAGCCCATGCCATGGCCAAGTGCGTCGCTAGTAAAGCCCTCCCGCGGACCACCGCAGCCCCCCCATGACGAGTTAGGGGACATCCCGGTCACGGACACTGATGGAGGGGACACCCGCCCCAGTCGACACTCCTGCAGGTCCGGCGCAGGCTCCTCATCATCTCCACCAGAAGCATGCCACCCGGTGTCGCCGGGAGCAAGCCCATTTTCGCAAAACGTGAAATCGCCGCCTAGTGGGTCGCGACGGCGCGGGGGGAAGCTCACCGAGGCGCATGGCGCCATCACCTGTCGCTCGCGGGTCCACTTCACGCCAATCAGGTTTCTCTGAGTGACCGCCTCTTCTGTCCCCCGGGCATCATACGATTCATGGGGGAGATCGCCTCGGATTGCGGCAGTCGCAGCCCTCGGCTCATCCCCATCTGCAGCGCGAGCTGGAGCGTGTCGCTCTGGCTGACATCCCACACGTCCTTCCTGGGGAAGGAAGCAGTGGCCAGGCTCCACGGTGAGCGACCCGGACGTTGACGTGAACGTAGCTGCCCGGTCCGACGATAGCATTGGGGTCACCACGAGCGGGGTGATCAATGAAACAGCGGCCGTGTTGACCGCGTCGTACGTCTCACGGTTGCTAACCATAAAAACGACAGCCAGGTCCAGCACGACATCCGCAAGAACCTGTCCGAGTCGAAGCCTCTCAAACCTAGAAAGCTGCACAGGGTCCTCGGCACCACCTGCCGTCGAGGGATCGATTGGGGGGCTCTCTCCCGAAGCGAGGAGCGCATCAATGCGCTTTAGATTGGCCACCACATTATCCACATATAGCGGCACCTGCTGTGGGCGGATGTGGATGCCACGCTGCTCCAAAAAGAGTCTCTGCATTTTTTCAACCGTGCGCATGCTGAAGGTGTGCCGGGGCAGTGGAGGAAGAGACTTTAAGGGAAGTGGCGGACAGTTGTCGCCGCGAGCGCACTGCGGCTCACTGGAGCCAACGAGGGATGCCCCAGCGCTCATCGTATCATGCCGACCGCAAGCGAGCACGCAGCTGCAAACAGCTGAGAGTGGACGCGCGACAGGCGGGCTAAACGACAGCTCTAGATTGTTAAGCCTCGCACCTAAGCGGCTAGCTGTGTCAGCGATTGGTACAGTAAAGCCCTAGCCCCGCGGTTTCCCTCCGACACACGGACCACCCTAGCTGGGTCAATTGAGCCGCAGCGAAGCTCGCGCGACGCACGCACGGGAGGCACTCCCGCAGAATGGCGCAATCACAGGTGATGCGCGCTTGCACCCTCTGAGCCACCCACCCACTCACACGCATATTCACTGTACGTCTGCGTTGAGCGGATTCCAACGGTAGCCCTGTGCACTTGGCACGAAGGGGACGAGTGTGGAGAGAGCCATCGAGAGTGGGTGGGCGTGGATACTTGAGGGGCAAGATGCGATCGCGCAGAGCGAAGCCGCTACGGCGAGGCGGGGTGGAGAGCGTGTTCGAGGAGGTCGAGGTAGTCATCTTTGCGTGTTGCGCCGCTGGCTGGCACACCTGACATAGCGAGAAAGGCCTTGATCTGCGGGATGGTCAGCGTCTGCAGTTGGTTGCGAGCAGCCTTCAGCTCCACGAGAGCCCGCAGCTCATCATCACCGCTCACACCATCGGTACTCTCCCATTCGGCGGCCGTCTCGCGCGCTTCCACAGATCGCAAACAACCTGCACCTTTGGACCCCGGGCCAGCTTCATTCGCCCCCGTGGAGCGGGCGCTGCGAACTGCTGCGGCACTGCGCGGCCGCGGAAAAACGGCCAATACGAACTCGTCAAACAATGCACGGTATTGAGACATGCCCTTGCTATCTGGAAGGGTTAGATCTTCCACTTCGCATATTAGGCGCTCGCCCCCATCTTGCGTGGGATAGAAGAATGTGCGATTGCCCCCAATAACTCCACTGGGTCCCTGTTTAGCAAGGCCCGCGGCTCTCGAGTCATTCTTCAGCGCGAGCTTCTGCAGCAACGCGTACTGCCGCTGGAGGGACGGGTTTGGGACGGCTAAGATATCGTAGTCCACTGAGAGCGCCCTGACAATCTGCTTCGCCATGGCAACGGCTTCAGGGTAACCATCCTGCACCCCCACCAGTGTACTATCGCCCACCAACTCTCTACCTCGAGTACGGAAAGGGACCGAACGGATATCTTCCGCATAAGGAAGCGGGACGACATAAAACCCGAGGCCCTCCGTCGGTAGGCTGTTTGCGAGGGAAGTCGCAGTCAGTGTACCTGAAGTCCCCACCACTTCACGCTCAATCGGCAGCGCCGCAAGCTGTGAGGAGGGCCAGGTAGGCGACGCGACAAGCGCCACAAGACGTGGTGCGCCGTGCTTTTTCAGGATCGCTTGCGCGATGGCCACTTTGCCCTGCTTCGTCAGGGTGCGGTGGAGCTGCACGAAAAGCCGCAGCGAGGCCGTACCACCATCTCGCAGGTTTGGGTGAAGAAACCCTGCGCGCTTCAGCATATGCTTATGCCTCAAAACGCTTTCGAGGTGCTTGAAGCACACAATCGTGATCCCGTACGGTGCACCAGCAGCTGCCGTCGCCACGATCGCCCGCCGCTCTTCCATGGAGAGACACAAACGGGTGCCACCAGCTATCACAGACATATCCACTTCCTGCGGCGAGACTTCCACATGCGCAACCCCATCCTCGCAACCCTTTGAGTCACACGACCGCTTGTGCGGCGCCTTAGATGACCCGGCAGCTGCCTCTTCCTGCGCATTGAAGGACGCTCTCTGGGCACTCCTATAGCGTTCCACTTTTCCCTCACCGGGCAATTGTGGCGAAGTGACGATGTCGCCCTCGTCAATCCTCGGCCGAGACCTGCAAGCATTGCTGGAACTGCTTTGCGTGGCGCACAGTAGCCTTGTCTCGCGCTTCACAATTTGGTTCGTCACACCATCCAGCCACTCTGCTTTGGGGCGTTGTGCAGGCATGATTGGGTGGAACAGACTGACCGCCATCTTCGGTGCGGGTGGCCTACTATGGCCACTAACACCGAGGAACAGGGGACAGCTGAGCGTGGGGCGTTGAGGGTGGGTTTTTCGCTTCACGGTGCTGAGCAGCATATCGAACCCCTCATTCTCACAGCTCACGTAAACACCGCCGGAGTAGTCCCTTGTTGGGTCTTGCGCCGTGAAGCCCACCGACGCGCCTTCCATCCTGGAGTTGCTGTCCGAGCCGGCACGACGAGCAACGGTGTGGATGATCCACTCCCAGAAATTCGGCTTGGCGAACTCCGGCCGTGTCCGACCAACGTGGGAAACGGAGGAAACCGACCGGCAAGCTGAGGCGCACACTGAGGAAAAAGCTGTCGCCAAATCAGACGACGTGACATTGGAAGATGAGGCCAGGCTAGCCATCCAGGTCGCACCTCCCTCCTCTCTGGTGCGAAACGACTCACGGGTCACGTCAAGGGAGGAATTGGACGAGGTAGCTTTGGAGTGGGAGACGCGCACCGCGCCGAACACGAAGACTTCAAGGACGACTCCTGCTTCCCGCAGATCCGTAACCCGAGCAGCGCAGCGATCCCGTTCCAGCTCGTCGCCCACACACGGATTGTCATCATTAGTGAAAAAAAACAGCCGGCGGTACTTCACTACGCTGGACTTCAAGCTTAGGAACATATGCTGCACAGCCCACAGGGCGTCACTCAGCCGAGGCGGGGCTCGCGCCGGTCGCTGGCCCGAAAAGGTCTGTGATGATGCGGGCAACCCGTGGCCAATTTTAGCACAGAAATCATGGTAGCCTGCTGAGCTCGGGTCACCAGCAAGCTGCAGTAGCTTCAATTCGTGTACCTCGGACGCACCAGGCCGAGTAAAGGAGTGCAGGACGTACACCCCGTTGAAGTCATACACGTTGTGGCTTGCACAGCAGTTGTACAACACAAGCCCGACGATATCCTTGTTAGCCGTGACCACCTTATCCTGATAGAGGCGTAGCACACACCTCATCGCAAGTGCGAATGGGGTCTCTCCTGGGCCCCTCAATTCCTTCTGCCCGGTCGGCACCGCGGCGCATCTGGCTCCTGGCTCCCCCTCGAGTGCTGTGGCATGCCCCTCGTCACTTAAGGTGTATTCCCGGCGTTCACAGAGGTATCGCTGGAACATTGACGACTGGCAATCCACGAGGCACAGCACGGCATCGCGCTCCTGATACTCACTAGCTCGCTGCGCGTCGAAATCGGCGTCAAAGAGGCCCTCATAATCCTGATCGCCAGTGGTGGCCTCATGCCACTCTGCGTAGTCCATTTCGACCTAAGCAAATGCCAACTAGCCTAACCTAACTCCCACACACACAAGCGCCCGCACACCTATCGCCATTCGCCATCCTTCTTCCTCTCTCTTTATCTCAACTAAGAATACAGTAGTGACAGTGATCGGTGAGTGAAAGCCTAGACGAGCAGCGACGACGGTAGAAGTGGACCTCACGAAGCAGAGTTAGATATGCTGCAGAGTCGCCCTATGTACGTGCAACCTGATGAAACGCTCTACGCGCGGCATGCAAAGATTTGGAACCAAAGCCAGTGTGAAGTAAAGCTGGTGGTGAAGCCCGCAACGCGTGACTCGTTGCCCGAGGAGGGTAGAAGTGATACAAAACTAACGCGAAAACTGTACATTCCATCACTTCCCCCCCCTCTCTCCCCCCGTAAATGCGACATGTTATACATCGGTTCAGGAGTGTGAAGGACGAAGTGGCGGATGAAGAAAGGGATGCGGTCGAATAGCGGAATCATGTTTCCCCCCCCCCCCTAAACAACAGCAGAAAAAGTAACAGCAATGAAAAAACCACAGATTAGCCCAATTTGACGACGGCATGAGCCAAGGCCGGGGTCAGTAATGGGCCGAAGTGAGTGAAGACATGGCCGAGGTCGGCCTTGATTTGGTCCCGCCCCGCCGCTCGGCAATCCTGTTGAAAAGAGACTCGCGACGCAGCACCCACTTGGCGTACTCCTCCGGGGTCATGACATCAGCGGGGCCAACAAGCGGATGTGATGAAAAGCCAAATTTCCTTGAGCCAATGCTGCTAACGATCGTGTAAGATGTGCTATCCATTCCTACCTTTCCACGGTTGTTAGGAGGGCGAAACGGCGCTGACTTCACAGACGCACGGGTAGCCGATGGCAGCAAGTTGTTGCCGGACGCGTAAGGCTTCATCAGCGAAAGATCTGCTGAAACGTAGCTCAGCCCAGCCTCATGCTTCAGCTCCGAAGGAATGGCGGCATATCCATTCGCTGCCGCCGTCCGATCCCGGTAGCAGGAAATCATTCGGTTGAGGGCAGTCAGCTGGAGGCGCTCGGCAGTCGTGTCAGCAGGTTGCTCTACCGCCACAATGGCCTGCTCCCAAGGATTCTTTGCGGCATTGGCTTCGCGGCGCTCTTTCCGCAGCTGCAGAGTGACCAAGTTCAGTCCCACCACATCGCTTTGCATCGTGTAGATCATCTGCTCCACCTCCATCAGGATTGGCATCGAGAACTTAGGTGGAACCGCCACTGGGACACCGGCACCCATGTGGGAAGATGACGGTACAAAAGTCCCGCAGGCACCCCCCGCCGACGCACGTGACAGCGTCGCGAGCCGCGACGAACGCGAGTGCGCGTCGACGGCAGTAAGACACGGAGAAGTGGCCCACGCGACGGCGCCTACGGACGGCGTTGCGGGTCGATCGACCAGCCTTTCGGTTACGGCCGCCCAGTTTTCGCCCATGGCTTCAGCTCCGCTGTCAGCCGTCCCAGTGTTGCTGGGTGGCAGCGGCATCGCTCTCTCTCCGTCTGCCACGCTTTTCGAACGAGTCCCCTCGATGGAAGTAACAAGATGAAGTGAGCACGTCACGTCAAGACTTACTGTGGTACTTGTTGCACTTCCAGCGACGGTCGTCATTCCAGGTGTCATGGGAAGTGTAGGAGTAGTGCAACCGGTACAAACTACTGGGCTCATGTCGCTGCTCAAAAAGTCTCTCGCAGAGGACATCATGGGGCCACTTCCGATTACCTTCACATCACGGTCCGACTGCCGCCTTGTGGAACCGGCACTGCTTGCGCCAGCGGGCTCGCCAGAGCTGCCGCTCAGCGTTGAGTTCATCGCAGAGGCAGTTTTGCCCAAGGTGGAGCAAAGGAGGTCTCGCAGTTGGCGCGCCATAGCAGGCTGAACACTGGCCTTTTTGCTCACAGATTCGGTGCTGTGAGATGGTGCTGCGAGGCGTGACGCTGCGAAGGGCACGTGGAAGTGATGCAGACGATTTGTTGGAGTGGTCGAAAGAAGCTTTCGCACTCCGCGATGAGTGGGAAGCCCCACTGTCACGTCAGGGTCCGCAGCTGACACACAGTTTTGAATTGTCGCCCCATCGGGGAACTGCAGTGCAAGTCCACGCTCGACCGCCTCCAACACTGTCATCACCTGCTGATTCTGCACATCCCCTGTAGTGCGCATCCCAGATATTGGATAGTTGGATGTGGTGGAGAAACACGGATGCATCGCCGCTCCGCTCTCTGCATTGGTCGTCACTTTCGACCCCGCGATGAGGCCGTCGCGTCTTGCGAGCAAAGTGCCCATGCCCGTCAGCCCAGGAACCGACGTTGTGGATAGCAACGTCTTCAGCATGCGGCGCCATCGATTCTGTGGCAGCGCGCTGCGCGTCGCCGTCGAACCACCGCACTTTCCACGACAAAGCTTGGAGCGGCATAGGCGCCTGATTCCAGAAGACCGCATACCTGCCTCACGAAAACCTGCCGCTGCCGCCGCGTCGCGGTTGAGTATGCGCCGAGCTATAGCCAGGCCGCGGTCCCGCGCCTGCTGGGGATCGCTCGGGGTGTGAAAATCCTCAACAGTCCTACAAATTTCTGAATGCTGCAGTAGAAACATCCTGGCCTCGCCCGTTCGCCTTTTCCCCCTCCTCCGCTCCCTTCGCAGCACCACCACATCGCGCACACTGCCACTTGTTGTCTTTGACTGCAAGCCACGAGGCGAGGGAGAAGCTACTTCCAACGGCCGCCCAGTCTCAACGGCCGCCGTACCAACCCAGGAGCCGACTCCCTCGGAGCGTGGTGTTTCACTGTTGCTGCCGGGGCCCCCGAGTATGGTAGCTGCTGTACAGCGTCGATCTTGCGAAACCACTGAAGCAGCTGCCACCGTTAACTTGGATATTGGGGCCCATGTGCTGCTACCACCACCGCGCATCTCCATGGCACTGTTGCCAAGGGCGGGGGGCGCGTGTTCCAATGAAACGGGTGCTGTGGCGTACTTGATGTCATCCCATTTGATGACAGCACGAAAGCGGAAGCAGAGGGCGCGTAGTATGGCAGTAGAAACCTCGTCTGCGTACGCGCGAAACGGGAGGCAGGGGCGCATCCGTGGAACCACCGGAAGTATCGGTCGGCCGATGAAGTCCGTTTCCTCCGGCGGTCGCGCTCGAGTAAAGATTTGTGCCAGCAAATGCCCTGCTTGAGTTACACTCTCACCCGAGTGCTCCACGAGCACTTCGATGCGCTCGAGCACGTCGATCCAGCTGTCTCGTGTAAGTAACCACCCCTCCACCATCTGGCGAGCTACAAGGGCAAATGGCCAGCGGTGTTGGATCAAGCAGCCATCGCCAATACATTCCCCTGGACCATAGGCTGCGATGCCCTTTGCAATGGTAAGCAGCCTTCCACGCACGATGAACAGAATAAAGTCGCAGCGGTCCGCGATCGACGTCACAATCGTCCCAGGCGAGTAAACAACCGGCTGCAGGCGCTCCTGCACCAGAGTCAGAAGGATCTCTGGGACGTCGCGCAGCAGTCTAGTGCTCCTACGTAGGAATCCCGGCAGAGCAGCCGAGAATCGTTGCTCTCCGAGCCACTTGCTCCGTAGTGACGCCGCCATGGCCTGCAGGTTCTTTACAGCTTCGCCCTCACAACGTAGGGCGCGGAGAAGATTCTTCCGCGAGAGGCACCAGAGATCGCAGGTGGTCTTTGCGCGGATGCCAGCCATACGCGGCTCACCCAGGAGCACAGAGAGCTCGCCAAAGGTAACCCCTTCCTCCAGGGTCTCGATCGCAACCAGCGTTGGCTGCACGCGCTCTGCACCCCTTCCAGGGTTGGAGCCGGACGCAGAGGACATTACCAACTGATCGTGACCGTGACGCACCGTTGGGCCCGCACTTCGGGGCCCGTGCGGTGATGAATGCGGCCGTGCAAGCGACGCAGCTGATCGGAAGCGGTCACTTGTCTCCACAGAGAGCGTTTCAGAGCTTCGCACGAGTTCGGCAGTCCCACGACGCAGGAAGAAGAGGTGTGGCTTTGATACTTTTCCTTCGGGAAGGATGAGAGCGCCTGGCGGGAAAGACAGCGCTCTCATCTGCGGGAGAATTGACAGCAGCGTCGCCGCTGGCAGATCCTGAAGAAGCCAGCTCTGCCGCAGTAAAAGTTCATTCATTGGGAAGCAGTCGGTCAAAGCCTTTACACGTGCAAGAGCCAGGAAGTCGGAGAGCGCAAGTCGCCTAGCCTGCACGGCATTAAAGGCCGCGGTGGTACCACCATTAGGTCCCGACGACCCACCAGAACTTGCGGCAGTGTGGTCACCTGGCGCTGTGCGCTTGCTGCTTTTCTGCAAAATGGGCTGGAGGGGTTCCGATGCTAACGCAACACATCCACCGGCCTCTCTGCTGCCGTCGCAGGGAAACTGCACTGCCGGGTCCTTCCGCCTCCTCACCGCCTTGGCGTGCTTCTTACGCTCCATCACAGTTGCGGTCAGCACATCTTCACTAGGCTGGGCCAGGCGTTTGCAACTGCGTAACCTTTGACCTGTCGAAGTTGCCAGACCTAGGTCGACTAGAATTTGGTGAAGTTCGCTAAGACGGATGCACATCGTCTCGGTCACAGCGACGGTCATCGTCCGGTTCTGCACCTCTTCTGTGCCTATCGCAGCAACGACAGTCTCGCATCCGAACTGGGCCAATCCAAGCGCCTCTGGCGCCCCAACGACGAATGGAGCCAGCCGCTTTTCCGTGGTGCACTTATTTTCACCCCAAGGCCCGACTGCCTCACTCGGATGAGTGCTTGTCGTAGGGTGAGTGAACGGCCGGGAGTTGTCAGGAGAGACGAAGTGCGGGTGTACACTAGCCCTGACCCGGATTGTTTGGTTCGTCGTGTAGTACTGACATCGTGCCGCGGCTGATCCAACTCGTAATGTCGCCTCAGTTGAAGATCCCTGAGCTGTGGTCGAATTGAGCTTACTGGATGGCGTTGAACGGCGTGGCTCGTTGCTACCGCTAGCGAGGAGCACAGCGCCCCGAACCACAACGTACACCATTAATGCCTCCGGTGGCTCGTGTGGGTACACCAGCGTGGCCCCCGGCTCAAAGAAGGCGACTGAGAGCTTCCCGCGGAGCTGCTCCTGCAACTGCACGAGGTCCAGTGGGAACGGGTCCGGCTTCAGAGTCGCCGCCGCGGAAACAAGGGCTTGATGGAGGATCTGTGCCGCGCTAAGAAACAGCTTCTCCCCTTGCACGCTGCCTGGTGGGTATGCCACCCTTGCCAGCTGGCTGCGCCTTTTCAAGTTGAGCTGAACTCGGAGAAGAGGCGCAAAGAATGAGCGGAGAGATTCACCTGGGATACCAAGGATGGCTGTGTCGATGAGTCGCCGACGCTCTTCGTCGACCTCCTCCTTGCAGAAATCATCATACGATGAGGGCTCTGGGAAAGCCCCACTCATCACATCAGTCGGCCTCCGCATCTTCCGCCTCCCACGGACCGCTGTGTTCTCGGGCTGGTCCATGAATGTGGGGAACATAGAACCCGCGCCAGCCGCGGCCCGTGCTCTCTGCTCGCGAGTCGCAGACGCTGTTACACTCAAGGAAAGGAAGATCAGCCGCTGTGGCGGCGGTGGGCCACGACGCCTAGAATGCCTTTGGGTTGGTCCCTAGAAGGGGGCAAGAAAGGCGGGGTGTGAATGATACGGCGTGTGAGGATTAGTTCGGGCACACCACGCCGGCGAGCTGCTGGTGTCCGAAGCTGAGACTGTGAGTGCCATTAAAGAAGTGGGCCGAGTACAGGAGCGCAGCACCACGCCAAGAAGCCCAAATAGGCCCCAGGAGCTCTGCATTGAGCGTGTCCACCGGATGCTCCAGTTGCAACCTCATGGTAGAGCAAGAAACATAACGAAAGGTGGTGGAGCGGGCGAAGAAGGAAAGATGGAAGTAGAGGTGATGGTGGCTGAAAGGTGAGTGTGCGTGTGTGGGGTGGGGTGGGGTAGGGT
>PGOM01000052.1:294408-307076 GCA_002921335.1 Paratrypanosoma confusum | reverse complement strand
GTAAGACACACCGCACGCCAGGCGGCTATACTCTTTTTCCTCGTATCTCTCTCTCCCTCTCCTGCTTTCTCTTTCTCTCTCTCCATCTCTCCTGTTCTTTTCACCCACATGAGCAAGCAGCCAAAACCTGATACATATGCATCTCGTCACCTAACGCTTTGCGTCGGCATTCACGATCATCTCGACGCCGAGAGTGGGGAAGTGGGTAAGGGCGTAGGGAGCGAGGGGGGGGGGGGTAGTTCATTTTACCGCTCACCGTACCTCCCCTCGTAGTACTCGCCCACATCTATCCATACGCCAGGCCCAGCAATGTCACCGACACTGCCTGATTTGCCGTATGCAGGGCCCTCCGCCGCAGGTGTCGTGCGAACGCTGCGAGGCGCGAAGGTACGCTGCCCACCTCTTTCGGTGCCCACTTTTCCATGGCTTTGGTTACGGCTTCCACCCTCAGCCAGTCTCCTACAAGCTTTTGCGAGTGCCTCTGAAAGGCGGTTCGCCAAGGAATATGGCGCCTGCAAGCAAGACATAGCTAGCGAGCTCATCTAGCGTTCCCAAGCGTAAGGACCACCTTGCCCCACGTGTTGGAGTCCTCCAGGTGGGTATGCGCCTGCGCTGCTTCTTCTAATGGGAACGTCTTGTTTGCGACGGTCACGATGATGCGCTCGTTGAAGTACGGGAAAACCTCCTTGTGAAAGCTAGAAACAAGGTTCTCCTTGTACTCGTCACTCTGACAGCGAAGCTTGGAAAAGATGATGTGTGCACGCTGGCGAAAGAACGGCAGACAGTTGACGTTCGCGCGCATGCCACCAAGGAATGAAAGGACGATCAGCTTTCCATCCTGCGCGAGAACTTCACTGTTTTCCGCAAGGTAATTCCCACCAAAGATCGGGTCTATGATGGTGTGGATTGACCCGTCGCCGAGGACGGCACGCACTTTGGGAGCGAAGCACAAGCCCATCTCGTCCGGAGTGCGGCTCAAGTTGACGCTGGCAAAGTTCTTGCAGATACCGAGCTTTCCCTCAGACGACGTCGTCACCGCAGTCGCCTTGAAGTATTTCTCCACCAGCTGGCACGTCGCCGTGCCAACGCCACTAGCGCCTGCATGAATAAGAACCTTTTGCCCTTTCTGTACATCAGCGAGGTTCTTGAGCGCTTGCCAACCAGTCAGGAACGTCTCTGGGATCGCCGCTGCTTCGATGAACGAGTAACTGTGTGGCATTGGCATCACACAGCCCTCATGAGCG
This sequence comes from Paratrypanosoma confusum, assembly GCA_002921335.1. Taxonomy (NCBI): domain Eukaryota; phylum Euglenozoa; class Kinetoplastea; order Trypanosomatida; family Trypanosomatidae; genus Paratrypanosoma; species Paratrypanosoma confusum. Next base: position 305,832 of record PGOM01000052.1, on the reverse strand, counting down.
ACCGCGTACTCGGCGTAGCCGCCACCGTTGAGCAGGGCCATCACTCGCTGGCCCTTATGGAAGTTGGTCACTCTCGGCCCCACTTCCTCCACAAAACCCGACACCTCCAGTCCTAAGACCTCGCTCGATCCGGGAGGCGGAGGGTAGTGGCCCCGTCGTTGAGAAGAATCCGCACGGTTCACTCCAGCGGCCATAACCTTAATAAGCACGTCTCGATCGCGCTGAAGCGTGACAATGGGGACCATCGACGTTTGCATCACCTCCACACCCCCAAATCCCTTCAGTGTCACAGCACGCATCAGTTTCATGGCTTCAGGGGCGTGGCCGCCGCCCTCGAGTTAAACCAGCTGAAGTAGCTACACCTCTGTCGAAAAAGGAGCCCCTACGGTGGCTTTAGCGCCCCAGGGTATAACCTACGTCTCACGCCCCTGACTAGGCTGCTGAAAGTGCAAATTACTCACTACGCTGTCACTCTGCTCTCTTGGCACAAGATGGCCGTGGGTGGGCTGCGACAATGTGACAATGCTCCAACAGCTCAGTAGCTTGCACGTTGCTTTTTATGTGCGTGTGAGCCAGATAGTGAAGAGGAGGCACGTGGGTAGGTTGGCGCAACGCAAAGCGATGTCACGACCGAATGCAACGGGGCAGCTGTTTCTTGCAGTGACACTCCACGCGGTGTACCCGAGACGCGAAGGAGCAAGAGAGCCCAGTAGAGCGGTAGTCACCAGAGACTAGGAGAATTACAGCAAGGGTTGGGGACCAGGGCAACGGCGAAAGATCTCGGTGTCACGTGTTGGCTCTACGCATATGACTGCTGGAAAGTTATTGGTTCATTGGCAAATATCAGAGATGTGCATGGTGCGGGTCGAATGGGGATCCCACGAGCAAGAGAAGTCACGCCGCCGGAGACCCGTGGATCACATCAGGACGCACTCGGACCACCTCGGCTTTTCACCACGCAGCTGCTGCGGCGGTGCCCGTGGTGGGGCGCTCTCTTCTGCAGCTAGCCTTCCCACCTCCGAAAGGAATGCCGCTGTCGCGGTGTCCCTTAAACTTGCATCAGTGTGGGAAGCGCTTCCCGCGTCCACCGGTGTTTCGTCCGTCACCTTCGTAGTGATTTTCACTCGCGGCATTCGTGGTGGGACGGTCGATGGAACCGGCCCTAACACGTAGAGTGGCGCCGCTGCGCTATTGGTCAAATTGGTGCTCGGCACTGATGCGGGTGGGGCCGCTTCGCACGCAGTGGTCGGCTCCTCAGCGTCCCTTGCTAGCATCGCAGGTCCTTCGGACTGCGACGAGCAGTGTGTCACTGCTGCCGGTGATACGGTCGGGGGGGATGGTGCAGCCAACAGTTCGTTCCGACCACTACCGACGCAGTCATCGGAGGCAACAACGGCGACGCACTCCCACTCACCGTGCGATTCAAAGCATTGTACCTTGCATTCGATCACACAGTGGCGAAACAGCGGGTTGTTGTACGACTCGCGTGTGTTACCGCACTTTCGGCACCTCACGAGGTACTTCGACATGCTCGGCGCATCAACGCGAGATACCGGTCACGTATTCCGGTATGCACGGCCAACCACGCCCGCGGCACCACACGGCTGGCGGACCTGATGGTGCTGCGGGCAACGTGATCCCATCTCCACTACCCTCCACTTCGGCCCACACGCCCACCCCTGTTCCTTCAAGCTCCCGTTCGCACACGCACACCACCGGCCCACCATCACGCACTGGTATTCGCAGTGCAGTCGGTAGGGGGCTGAAAGATGAGCAAGAGGGAGAAAAAGAGAGAGAGTGAGCAGTTAGGTAGAGTTCCACATCGCAGCGGGCCCTCACGATTGTCATCCCACCCAAGGCACTGCGCAAAGTTATGGATTACCCCACGACCTACGTGGGGTTGGGGTAGGAAACGCGCCACCCCACAAACCGCACGTGCGCCGTTGTCTCACAGCCCAAAGGCTGGTTTGCTGAATCGCTCTCAGCTATCATCAAGAGTGGCCGACCGTCAAGCGCACCACAGCCGTGTATGGGATATGGTAGCTTCACTCTAACAACTGACTTCCATTGCGTACGCAATGAAATGGGGGCCAGGGGAGGGGAAGGTGAAGTTGGTTGGTGTCAGTCATCCCCCGTAGACCCACTCACACGTATTACGATCTTTGCAGCAGGGCTTCTGTACATCAGGTGCCGGGGAGCGGACGCGCGCGGTGACACTGGGGAGGGCAAGCAAAACAGCGCCACAGACCATTTCACCAACCGCTACATGCCATGCCAACGTTCACCCGCAAGCTTTGGAATGCACGCACGAATATTAAGGGGCAAGTCGACGGGTAGAGCGGCAGGGACTAGCCAGTGCCACCTCAATCACCCGCACGATGGCAATCATCGCCAGGCTTCACAAACCAGGGACGCCCGTTGGCCCCCGAAAACTGCCCGTGCCATAGCACCATGCCTCACTTCTCGTTCAAACGAGCGATGCATCACCCAGAGGCATTCACCCTCTCACCCCATTCCAGTAGACTAGAAACACTTTCAGCGCATTTCGGCTCCCTCTAAGCGTCACTGGGGGCAACAAATCACGGCGGCCCTCACAAACTACTGCCTCGACGATCGGCCCGATTGACGTCTCGGTGCGCTATTCGTTGTCGCTGGGTGCGACCGTGGCGCTGGTGAGTGTTCCTGTCGCATCACGAAGAAACACTGAGGAGCTGCCCACGAACAAGGGGCGATTGCTCCCCACCGAGGACCATGACTGGCGGCAACTTCCTGGGCGGCTGTGCTGTCGGGGCTCCTCCACCCTTGTGGCGTCCATTCGCTGGGAGTGATAGTTTTCCGACCGTGCGGAGGGTGGGCGAGGCGCAGTGAAAGTTTGCGGGAGAGACCGACCCGAGTCACCGCGCTCACTTGCGCTGGCAATGAGGTTCGAGAGCATCTTCTGGAGGTTCGTTAGCTCCGCGCGGTCTGCTTTGAACTCCTGGAGAGTTGCCACGCTCTCCTCCGTCTGCGCCACACGAAGACGGAGGCCGTCATCCAGTGCCAGCACGTTAGCGCTCTTCCGGCGCGACTCTGGGTCCATCGCTGCAACTCGCTGGCGTAGCGCCGCCGCGTTGGGGTGGTGAAGCGGAGTAGACGGGGTGCCTGACCACAATTGCCCGTGGTGTTCTGAAGGGAGCGGGTGGGACGGAGGTTTAGGCGAGCTGGCGCTCACTCCCTCCACCACCTCCTCTAGCGCCCTCAGCCTGCTTTCGACCCCTCGAAGAACCAGCTCGACCGAGGCACCAGCTGCAGAGCCATCACGCCGTTGACCCTCATTCGGCATTGGATTAGGCCCACTCCCACTGCCTAGCTGTTGCAGACGCAGCTCTAGGACCTGCACACGCCCTGTCAGGTCGCTGCCCTTCGCGTCTGCACCAGCCGGAAGAGACCGCTGGAGGTTATCCAGGCGTTGATGAAGGTCCTCAATGGCAGCGCCATAATCTACCCCTGGTGGATGCAGTGGTGCGGCAAAGGCAGAGCTTTGGCTAATACGTCGCAGTGTCTCTCGCTGCTCCTGCGACGCCACGCGGGTCGCGGTGTTATCATTGGCCTGCTGTAGCATCATGCGCTTCACGACTTCTAGCTCAGCGTACACACGGAGAAACGGTGGCAGCGAGTGGAGGTAGTCGACGCAACGTTCAGACGCCGCGCTGGCCGACTCAGCTACCCCCGCTGCTCCCTCCTCGGTAAGGCTTCGGCAGGTGGCATCACTCGGGCTCCAAAGATCAATGAATGCCTTGCATGTGCGGAGCTCACTGGCAATTTGCGCCACACTCGCTGCGATCTGTTCCTCCATTTCCTTCTGGCCCTTGCGCACTTCTGACGCCGATTCGTCCACGCGTACCGAGAAGCTGAGCCTTGCCTCCGCAGCCTCTCGTGCGACTTTCGAAACTTGGAGGCTATTGTCCTCGACCGTCTGCGTGAGCGCAGCCACGTCCTTCTGAACCTTTTCCAACAAAGCGTGCTCTTCCACTTTGTCCTGCTGCTTCCCCTGTAACTGCAGGACTCGCTGCTTTAATTCGGTGTTCTCATGCGTGAGACGCTCCATCGAACGCTTCAGGTTGTCAATTTCTGCATCGTGATAGTTGCCTTGATCCACGATGACACGAATAAGGTCAGCCAACCGACTGTAGCTGAGTGTCAGCTGAGCCTCGATGATGTCCGGAATGCGCTGCACGTCCACTTCAACTGGAGGCATCGCAGCTACGAGAGGGACAACTGCTCGCTCTAGCCACGGTTCGGGAAAAGCAAGAAATCTGCAGCGAATTCGCACCCCCACCCCTCCTTGCGAGCGCACGCTCCACGGCACGGAACGTTTCACCGACAGTCACTGCTGCACCGCTCCAAACGGGTCTACAGTGAGGGAGGTCAACAGCACCGACTAAAGTTCTTTTTGTGTGCACCACTCTGCTTGCATTCACACCAATCACCCTCTCCTCCGCCATACTCTCGGTCCCGCCAAAGCTAAGAGTAATGCGCACCAGCTGGTGTGGAGGTGGGTGGGTAGGGGTAGAAGGGAGGGCAGAGTACGACAAGCAGACCCCCAGCTGGGGAAAAGCAGCCCAGACACGTCCTGCCTGGCCAAGGAGTAGTACAGCAAACAGCATGGGCCTGCGGCTTTGTCGTGAAGTTGCGGCCTCGGATCAGGGCAACCCAGTGGAGGGGGTAGAGAGTTGGGGAAATCAGAGCGGTGTGCCTGGCTCCACACAGAACACGTCATATTGACCACGACTTCATGTACATAGGTAGAAGGGTGGATTAGATGGCGCAGGTGATGATGGTGAAAGGAGGGAGTAAATTGCCTCCATCCACGTATCCTTGGCAGGGCATGAGATAGGCTCGCTCGCAACAGTGCCGCCAAGCAAAGATACAAGGCTATGTACGACAAGCACTGGTGGGCGCTTGTCGCCCCAAAAAGGAAGAGGGGGGAGATGAAATAGTATCCAGAATCGCACAATTTACATGGCGCGTACTTCTTCGTGCGGAGGAACCATATCTTCGTGCCCCGATCGGCAGCGCCGCGCGTGCCAGTTTTACAACCTTCGCCCCGGAGCTGGAGTGCACCACGCACAGTCGTAAACAACACAAGTGTGGTCGTGAACAGGGTCATGAGCAGCAAATCCTGGTAACACTTCTCGCTCAGCCGTCCAGTTTCCCTCGTCTGCCGACGGGGCTGCTGTGCCATGCGCTTGATGAGTGGACGCCGAAATGATATTAGAGTCCCTACTGGGGTTCTTGATGGAATGCGGCCCGCCCGGGTTAAGGCCTCCATCACCATAGGTGCTGCTACTGTTGCTTGCGCTGCACCCCGATGACACTCCCTCCGAGGACCTAGGGTCGTGGTCCTTTGAGCTGATTGGCGCCACCTTTGGTGCTCCTTCTGGGTGGCCAGCATACCTGAAGTCGAACCTGCTCTCGGTGTTCATCGCCGATGAGCCGGGAGCAGGGTCAACCGCTCGCTCGCCGTGCTCGACTGCCATGTCGGGTACCCGCTCCCTCTGTACAAGGTTGGAGCCAAGCGAGAGCGTGAAGGGGGCCCTGAGAACGTGGACAATGCGAGATGGCGCCGGCGAAGGGCCACGTGATGATACCACGGGGGCGTTGTACGTTGCGGCGTTTGCGGAAAGGTACGTGGGGATCTCAATCGCGTCACTGCCGTGCAGCCCCACTGGCTGCGCGGACGTGGTCAGGGACGTCGTCTGCGCCCACGGCCGGTCCTCGATCGGGGTGACAATGTACGAGGCTATCGGTACCCCGTCTGTCTCCTTGAACCTCCCTTCGTTATCTCCTCCGTAGCGGTGACCTGCAAGCACCGAACCTACATCCGTCTCGTGGTGCTCCTCTAGTACAGGGATCTGCTCTTCGGGATGCGGTCGGTAGCTAGCTAACCTTCCCCGTCGAATGGGCAGCTGCGTGAACTGACGCTCCACGCGAACCGGTGATACATTTAGTCCGAATCCCATTTCAGCAGTAATGTTGTTCAGTAGTTCTTTGGGTGGCTGTTGGGACTGGTTGGTCAATTCCGGACTTTGAGGCGCACCGTCGTGCTCCATCTGGGAGCATCCCTGCAGGGTCGCTGGAACTGCCTCCGGTGAGCTGGTCGGGGGCACACTATTGGGAAGAAGGGGGGGCCTTGGCCTGTCTGCCATCAGCGCACCTGGGGCGACCTCGGGGGGCTGTACCACGGGACGTCCACCAGTCCGTGCAGGGGAGCCATATCCGAGAGCACGGTGGCGCAACGGCGTGATTCGGCCTCCCAGACCTGGGCCTTCCTCTAACGCCGTAAGTCGCTCGCCGACCACATCAAGCTCCGCTCGGAGCTGGTGTGTTTGCTCGATCAAGGCCTCGTCAACATTCTGCAGCTGGCGCTTGAGCGCATCGACATGATCCTGAAGGCTATTGACCGTCGCAAGAGCCTCACTCTCATCACTGTTCTCCTGCGGCACAGCCTTGTTATTGCGTGATGTCTTCTTCTGGACCGCAGCAGTGGCACCCGAAGCAGCGGCCCCAGCAGTGGTGGGGGCAACCGGCTTGGCCACCCTGATATCCTTGCTACGCGGCGACTCGAGATCGAGCGATGTCAGGACACGATTGACCTCTTGCATTCGACGGTTAACTTCCTTCTCGAGTTCTTCTACTCGCGAAAGGTACTCGGACGGCTGCGCCGCAGAAGTTTCCCCCTTTTTCGGCGCAGTGCGCGTTTCCACGACTTTTTCACCCACGCGAACGGGTGGCACGGCGCCACCACCGCCAGTGCCCTTGATGCCAGACTGCTGCGGCTCCCGTGCCCCGGCACGCGTCGGGCTTGTTGACACAGAGAGGGCCTGGTCTGACGAGAATTTGCCAGCACCCCGGGCGCTTCTTTTCAGTGCGATGATCTCTTTCTCGAGGTTCTGAACGCGCATCGTGCACATTGAAATGTCCTCGCGGGCTTTGCGGTCTGTAGTGGCTGCCGCGGGCTGTGCCTGGCCCTTGGTGCTAGTGGAGTGCGCCTCGTCCGATGCTGCCGCGCGACCAACGAGGCGGACGCGCTCCTCCATACGCCGCCACCTATCCTCCATCTCCGACTCAAATTCCTCCAGCCGCTCCATGCAAATCACTACGTCTTCGCGAGCAACTTTGTCGATCGCTTGCACACTTGACGGGGCAGCGGGCCCAGCTTTCCTTGCATCTTTGGCCCCGTCCGCCGACGCATCGCGGCCAGGACGAGCCTTGTCGTCGTGGGTGCGGCGCGAGTTTGATGCGGTGGCGAGGGCCGATAGCTCTTTCATGCGCCGGTTCACCTCACTTTCAAGTCGCTGTATCTGCTTTAAGGACAATGCGGCATCCTCACGCGCAACTTGGTCAACCAGCCCATCCTCAGCATAGTTGCGTTGATGCTGGGAGTAGGCTGCTTTTCCTGCACTGCCACCCTGCGAATGGGTCACCTGCTCGCCATCTCGGCGGTCCGCCTTCCCTCGCTTGCTCGATTCGGCGCTGACGGTGCGCTCGCTTTTCCCCCCCTTGCCCTTCCCCTTGGACGACTGAGCAATTCGGTCCTCCACGTCACCTGGGGGTGGTGATGGGGTTGCGGATGAGGAAGAGGAGGTGGGTCGGCCCCCTCTACGAGAAGGCTGCTTGCCATGAGGTTGCTCTTGGGGGTCCTCCGTGGGTTCTTTTTCCTGTAATCCGGACTTTGGGGCGGCGTCCTTCGACTGCTGCGCGGAAGACTTCGAGGCGCTGCTCTCTACATGAACCGACTCGTCGTGAGCGCGAGCCATTGCCTCTTCCATCACCTCCACCCGCCTCGCCAGCCGGTCCAGCTCGTCCACCTGCCACTGGTGCTGGGCGGCACCCATCGCCCGCATCTCTTGCTGAATATAGCTGAATACGGGCAGGTGCAGTAAATATGTGGTATACTCTGGTGGGATGACGATGGGGTTGCCAAAATCCCGCGACAGGTTCCGAACATCGTCGAAGCGGACACCGAATACGGCAAGAAAGCCCTCCAGTAGCTCCACCCGCTTTCTCAGGCCGTCTGCGTCAGGACAAAAATGGGCGCCTGCGTTCAGCACGGTGTCGGCGCCATGCGCGGTTACCGCCGCAGTGGTTGTGCCACTAGCACCACTTCCATGAGGCAGCCCCACCTTCGCGGTAGGCAGCTGTGCGATGGCAGACGCTGCAGCCCGCTGGGCCGCTCTGGTTGCTCGCGAACGGATGGATAGTAGCTGATCCTGGAGGTCTTCGATGAGAACGCGGTTCTCCTCACTCAACCGGGTGACGTGCTGCAATACAGACTTCATGCTAGATGAGTAGACCGTAACGTGCCCCTCGAGCAGATTGCCATCGTATCCGCTGAGTGAGATAAAGTGCGATGAAGGTCGCCCGTCAGCTGGAACTGCCGCAGCGGCGGGCGCCATGGCGGCAGTCGCCATTTTCGACAGCTGTAGCCGCAGCGACACACCCTAAGTCGCTAAGCACGTATACGGCCCTTTAAAAAAAGTTGTGGTTGTTGCGCAGCGCCTTTTGAGCCACGAGAGGTGGAAATGAACCTTGCGCCAACGACCACCGCATCGGTACTCCCACCCCAACCACGCCACCAATCGTGTCGAGTAGCCCTTCAATGGCGGAGTCAGCAGACCCAAGGCCCCGTAACAGAACACAAGGTAGTCAGCTGCAAGAGAGTCAAGTGACGCAGCCCACATGAGAGCGGTCGGGAACGCGACCGCCCAATGGCCTGCACTCAGTTTCACCGAAGGGGTAGCTACCCCACCAAAAGATTACTCTCGCCACAAATCAAGAGCACGCATGCTTTTTCTACAAACGTCAACCCGCTCACAGCTTCGCAGCAGCGATTCCACGTTGAGGGATTATCAGTGAGAGCGAATGCGTGTGCGAGTGAGACGACGCTCAGAGGGAAGGGGGTCAGAAAAGGGACTGGGGAGAAGTAGATGAGTCAAATGTCTACGTCTCACGATATTGACTGGGTGCCGGCGCTGCATCCCACTGCATCACAAAGCTCCGTCACCCTTAAGCCCCGCCTCTATTTCAAGTCAATAGCGGGTGAAGAGAGCACACCACGCTGCTCAGCGACACGCTGATAGTGTGTTCGCACAGCACGATGAGAGAGCCGCAGTTCCTCACGGCGCATCGAAGGTGAGCGCAGCCCTTGGGCCACGGTGTTGGCCGTGATCAGAGAAACCGAAAGTGGGCGGACTCCGCTCTCCTGCCGTGCGTTACTTTCCCCTCTACGCGAGGCGACGTAAGCTGGAGCCTCTGCAGCGAGGGGCGATAGGCCTGAGGTCGCGTATTCGCCGGGATGGAGGTTCACCGTTCTGCTTCTTGACAGGCCTTCGAACTCGCGGCCCCCTAGCGACGCGATGGCAGTAGCAGGAGAAGGCAACCGCTTTCCACCGTATGTGTGAGGCCCAGACACTGAGGCCTCGGTCCCACGAAAAAGCCACGGTATGCCGGAAGAAGGGGCGCGAGGGACGATCCCCTCGTGTGTGGCGCCCCCCTGAGGAGTTTGCATCGCCGACCGCTGGATACAGGCAGAGAGGTAATCAGGGAAAATTGGAAGCTGCACGGGCATCGCGTCGTACGAAGTTTCCTCCTCGCGGTCCGCGGTGGCAGGTGAAGTGGAGGCGGCCAAGGGTACCGATTGAGACGCTAGCAGAAAGCCTGGCCGTTCAGCCGCAGCGGCAAAATCCTCCAGTAGTTGCAAACGCTGCCGAAAACATATTTCGTCGTCGCTTAGGGGCAGTTGGTGGGTGGAAGCGTTCCGGTCGCTGTGATGTTGATGGGAGTCGCCCGTAAGCCGCTGCGATTGCTGCCCTGCGCTGGCGACTAGCGGTGGACCTTTGTTTGTGGGGTGTGGTGCTACGCCGGCGTAAAAGGGGCTATGGGGATCAAAGAAACATGCCCCGTACCCACCGTCGGTGGGCTTCCGAACGTGTTGCACCGCACGCTCTTTCTCCTTCCGGGCCGCTCGCTTCTTCTTCATACTCACAAGGCGCTTAAGGTCCTTGCAAAAGGGTTTTAGGGCCTCCGGAATGCGATCAGTGATGGATGTAAACCGCGAGCAATCTGAACCGGACGCCGTCAACGCAGACACGTTTGACGAGGACGACGATGACGCGGGCTCAGGGTGACTGGGCACCCATCGGACATTCGGTGAAGTAGGCAAGGTAGGTGGCTGTGCTAGCGGTCTGGGGCAGTGGCATTGCCGGCACCTTGCCGCATCTACAGGGGATACTGCTGGCCTGAGACTAGGGCGACCACCGAAAGGCGATAAGCCAGGTGGATCGCCACCACCACTGCAGGACGGAGGGGTAGGGGGAGCTGACGTCGATGATGAAGACTGCTCTCGATCGGCAAGTGCATTGCGAATTCTTTGACTGTGAGCCACTGGGGCTCTGCCAAAAAAGTTGGCGCCGTGAAGCCACTGTGTCTCGGGCTGCCTGCTCCGTGGACGAGGTGGACTGGGAGTGGATGAGGCCGAGCGACTTGAGTGCCACGGATGGTCAATCTCGGCAGAGTGCCACTCTGAACGTGATGGGTTGTACCCGCAGTCGCTCAAGGCCACGCTTGACGTGGTTTCGAGGGCCCCCAGGGCACAGAAGTTCTCGGACCTCACGCGGACTTGCCCCAAACCACGGGCATGCTGAGCTGTACGAGGACCAATCGGCACGTCCATCCCCCTTGCCTCAAAAGGTTCACACTGCAGTCGCCTAGGCACCTAACAACGCAGGTGCTGGTCTGGGAATCCAACTATCCTGCGAGTGTGGGTGAAGGTGGGCATGCGAGTCGCTGCCAAGAGGTGCCGGCTCGAGCGGAGCAAAGATGTGTCGCCGCAGAGCCGGCATCGCAGCAGTGTGCCATAAGATGCATTTTGCAAATCAGCCGCTCCGCCCTAGCGCACCGCCATAAGGCGGACGCAAGAACTGTCAGCCATGCACCATCCCATCCGTCCCACAGCCGCTCACCCTGGAGTTTACGCGCGTCCGTCTTCTAGGCAGCCATCGGCAGAAGCTGGAGGTAGATGAGTAAGTGTCGGGGGAGGGGGCTGGGATGTGCATTCGATGCCATCCTTCTCGTTGGCCCAGGGCCTCCCCTTGTTCACACAAGCCGCAACAGCTCGTCAGTCATCTTCATGGGTTGTGCCACACCACACCTCTGCTGGCTTTCACTCTGCGGCGGCTTTCTCACCTGATCTGTAGGGTGCTCAGGAACATGGGGATATCGGACGGAGAACAAAAAGAGGGATGGAAAATGAAAGTGGGCCGAGGATGGGAAGTGTGACGGGGACGTCACTTTAGTCTCTGTCGCCATGCGGAACCCGTACCGCGTGGCTCAGCCCTGCTCCGCCAACGTGGTGTGCGGGGCGGTGCTGGTCGAGATACGGGG
>PGOM01000052.1:271209-294383 GCA_002921335.1 Paratrypanosoma confusum | reverse complement strand
GGGTAGGCCAGGGGAGGGGGGAGGGAGGAGGGTGTCTACGGCACGGCAGGCTGTCATCCGCGGCCCCGTGACTCAGCGTCACAGCCCCACGCGCAGCCGATCATCATCTATTGGAAAATCAAAGCCATTCTCACTCTCGAGAAGCCAAAAAAAAAAGCAGCAAAAAACACTGGCACTCGACCACCCCACCGCGTGGGCAGCCGCATCCAGGAGCCAAAGGTGCCCGTCGCAGCGCGGGCACGGCTACCCGAGCTTGCCCTCACACGGCTCCTCTCGTCGCCTCTAAAAGAGCCTCGGTCCCCTCCCCTCACCTCTGGCCGCCACACTCACACGCATTCGCGTACCTATACGTGCATTAAGGTTCGCGCACGAGCCGACGTGCTTCTACCGCGTGGCGCGCTGACCAAGCCAACTGTCATTCGGGTGCTGTACGGAAAAGCTTGGGAAGGCAGGTAGGGTGCAGGCTACGCGAGCTCGGTGTTGCCACAGCAGCGGCACACGTTCGCCTCTCGCGTGTTGAGCCACGCGCATTGCTCACACTCCACCTGCTCCTTCAGGCGGAGCACGTAAAACTTTCGCTTCCAAACTTCACCCTGCTTGGTGAGAGCAGCATTCGCCGTGAGAAGGCTGTCAGCGAGACTCAGCGCGCTCTCCTTTCCGTTGACGCGCCGGGTGTGCTCGCGGTGCAGGAGTCTCTGGCGCTCCTCCAACAGCTTCAGAAGGTACGCGTGGCGCTTGCGACTGCCCGAAAGGCTCGCGTCGCAGTCGCGGATGCGGGCTTCCATCTCGCGGTTTTGGTTCTCCAAGATTGCGAGGGACGACTCCTGCTCCGCGAGGGTGCTCCGCAGAACACGTCCCGTCTCCACTGCCTCCCTCTCCAGGGCAGCGAGGTGGGCCTCGCGCTCCACCAGGGCCGTCTGTCGCTGAGCTTCACATCGCTGCGCATCGTCGTGCGCGATCTTGCGAAGGTACTCCTCGATCCTGGCCTCGTGCTCGGCAAGAAGCTGCTGTTTTTGCTTTACGCTGCTCTCCGCGGCGTGAACTTCCCGAGCGCACTGCAGCAGTGTCGATAGGATGCCAGCATCGCACTCGCCCATTCCCGTATCATCTGGCGCCGACGGCTGAGTCGCCAGGCCACTGCCCCAGTGGTGCACAAACCCGGCGAGCTGGGCAAGCGTTGTGACGGTGAACACCATTTTCATACGGGCGTCTTTCTCCTCCGCCTCAAGCAGCTGCCGCTCACTGCAGCACTCTGCCTCGATGAGGCTAAGCCAGCACTGTAGAGCATGTCGCGCAGCCAGGGCCTCGTGCTCCTCTGCGTTCTTCATGCATTCGGTAGTTTTCTGTTCCATCACCCGCCACCGAGCCACGCGCCGCGCGTCCTCCGTCGCCACATCCTCCAGGTACAGCTGCATGTTTCGCTCGGCGTCCTGCGCGGAGAGCAAATCTCGATCTCTTCCAACTTCCAGCTCTGCAATCCGCTGTTGAAGATGCTCAGCTTCGCCCAGAAGACCATTTTCGCGCTCGCGCAGCGCCTCCAGCTGCTCCCCAGCAAGTCGTAAGCGGCGGTTCGCCTGCTCAACTTCACGGCGAAGAGTGATCACCTGCGTTGCCGTGGCGCCATTCTCGGCACGAAGAGCGGCCTCAAGTTCTTTAACGCGACTGCGCAAGTCCGCCTCACGATCAGTGGCCGCCACTTCCAGTTGCTTTGACTGTTCGATGCGACTGATAAGCTCGGCTATTTGCTGCACGCGTGCGTTGTTCTCTGCCACGCGCGTGGCTCTCTCCACCGCCAGCTCGTCGCGCAGAGCGGCGGCCTCTGCGGCCAAAGCGGTATTCTGGGCCTGAGCCTCCTCAATGCTGCCTGCCTCCCTCACCTTCGAATGCTCCTCTTGGAGAGCATTGAATCGGTGGAGCAGGCTGCTGTGCTCGCGTTCGACTTTCGCCTGCGCAGCTCGCGTGGCTTCACACTGCGCTACACTTTGCTGCACGGCGCCCTGCGCGGCCTCCACCTGCTGCTCACTGGACCGCAGAAGCCGCATGGCGTCGGCATGAAGGGCGTGAAACTCCATCTCGCGAAACTCACTCACTGCCAGCGTGAGCGAGTGCCGCGCCTGCCACTCGAGCTCAGCCATGGCGTGCTGCGCCCCCAACCCCTGCAGCAGTTCTCTTTGGCGCCGCTGTTCCTCGCCGCCAGCCACCTCCAATTCCCGAGAAAGACACTTGAACTCCTCCAGCTCTGACACAACGAATTCTTTCTCCCTTAGAAGCTCTTCGATTCGGCGTTCAGACATCTTTTCGAGCTCTTTGATCTGCTCCTCCACCTGTCGCTCACGTTTCGCGTACTCAGCTTCACGTTTCCGGCAGAGACTCTCGGCGGTATGGCGCCGCTTCTCAAGCTCCTTTATGCGTGCCTTTGCCTTTCCTTCCTTACTGACTCGCTCCTCAAGGAGTTTCTCGCTCTGCTCGCGTTCGCGGCGGAGGCGGTCGGCTTCTTGCTCGAGAACCAGCATGCGCTCTTCGTACGACTGTCGCTGCACCTCCATCTGCTGCAGCTTTTGAATGAGCTGCTGCTCACTTCGCTCAAGCGCCTCACGCCGGCAGCATGCCTCCTCTTGCTCCCGGCGCAGGCGCGCGTTAGCCTTCAACAGCTGCTGCTCTATGTCAGACACCTGCATTCCCTGACGGCGTGCCTCATCGAGATCCCGGCGCAGGCTAATGAGCTCCTCATTGGCGCGCCGTAGCTCTGCAGCCGACGGGTTTTCTTCCACGCGAGGCTTGTTCACTACGCGGCGTGCCTTAGCGGCGTAGTTCAGCGTCTGGATGGTCTGGCCCTTGAAGCTCTCTGAGGGAGCGATAGTGCAGATCATGGTCGTCTTGGTGTTGCCCCCAAAGGAGTCACGAAGAATCTTGGTAAGCACACTGTCGCGGTATGGAGGCTTGATACTGCGGCGTCGGGGGTCCGAGAGGCACTCAATGACTTGGCCAAGGGTAAACAAGGAGAGATTGATAAAGCTCGTCTCTTTCATGTTGCTGCTAGCGAACCCAGACTCACTTGCACGCTCGCTCCCAGCGAGGTCGACGAAGCGGATAGTGACGCTTTTGCTTGGTGCCGTCGCAATGAGACCGTCCTCCTCCGCGATGGACAGCACCTCCGTGAGCTCGATGAAGAAAATCGCGTGGCTGCGCGAGCTGCGCTCGTTGAGAGCTGTGGCAGCCGTCTTGCGGCACCGATTTCCCAGACGAAGCACCTGCATGATGTCCATCATGGAATGTACGCGCACGCGACGGGAGCCCGTTAGAGCAAAGAGTGACTTCGTCTCAGATCCGTTTCGAGTCGTCTCCTCGCGAACCAGTACAGGTGAGCAGTTGCTTAGCAAGTCGCTCACCTTTTCACAATAGACCTCAACGTAGCGCACATGCACCTCCCAGCTCAGTGCCTCTCCAGAAGCCGCCGTAAAAGTCCGGAGACCGAGTTCACGAAACAGCTCTTTGCATACGCGCGGCACAATGCCTTCCTCGCTGTCCGACAGCGCGTCGTCGCACTCGTTGTCAAGGCTCCTACCCATCATTGTGTGGGTCTTACCACTTCCCGTCTGGCCAAACGCGATAAGGGTGCTGTTGTAACCCTCTAGCGAGTGCTGGAGAAGGGGGCGGCCGATCCGTTGGTACAGCTCTGCTTGCGAAATGCTGGGCGATCCATCGAGGGCACTGCCGCCCGCCGACCAAATTGGCATGTCCACTTTCCAAGACGATACCGAATCCTCGGCCCCGTTTGCAACGAGCACCTCCTGCGTTGCGGGATTCATGGAAACAGTTATCTTTTCGCGCGCTTTCAGCTCATGGCCATTTTGGGGCCGCACCCGCACCGCCACCTGCACGAGCTCATCGTCCTGTAGGTAATGGCTAGGTTGGCTGGGGTCTGGAGAAAACAAATTCCTGCCCTGGCTTCCAGGTAGAGCTTTGGCAGGAGACTTCCTCGGATAGCTGCCAAAACTGCCACTACTTGGTGTCGCTGGAAGCAGCGCTGAGCTGGGCTGCAGCCCGTGACGGACGGAGCTCGCATAAGGCGAGGCACCGCTGCCCGCCGAGCTGAGACGCAGCCCGCCCTTACCGTTCTGCATAGAGAGCGCACACGCCGAGGAAAGGTTGACGTAGTTGCGGTTTCTGTCCCTCAATCAGTAAGGAAGAGAGTGGGGAGAAACAAAGGGGAAGTCTGACCGCACGCTCCGTATTCGTGAACAACGCCACAAGCTAGGCAGGGGTGAGAGAGTTGGTGATGGGATTTCAAAGTACTGAGACAAAGCAGCTGGGAACTAACGATCCGAGCAACCTACGATGCTCACTTTAGGTAGTCAAGCACTGAGTTTGAGCGTTCCGTGAGGCGTCCCCGCAGCGACGATTCAAAGTGATCAGCGAAGAGGGGAGACCAACCTTTCACGAATTCGCCGGGACAGTCCAGTTGAGTGTGCAGCCTCTCAAAAAAGAATCGCTCCGTCACTCTGCGCAAGCCCTTCCGCCCAAGTACAGGTGCAGATCTTTGGCACAGCGTACACGAAGCTTTCCTTTCATCGCTCGGCAAAGAGCAGCTTGCTGTTCCACATACTCAGGCCTACCCATAGCCTACCTTTACCCCCCTTCACGCCAGAGGGCGAGCCCTAGCGGCCCGCTAGCACCGCTTCCCCCTCGCGTAACCGTTCGGTCGCCGACCCTTCCACGGGTGGGCTGGCTGCAACTGCTCAAGGGCACCGTCACACCAGGAAGAGTGACCGCCGCTCTTCTCTTCACCACCCTTGCAACTTCCTTGCTTGAGAGTGATTACCTAATCCCCCCTCCCCTCCACACCCTGTCTCAGATCTTCGACACCCAGTCGCCCATTACCCAGTCTTCCATCACCTTTCCCACCACTCTCCCGTAATAACTAACTTCACCGTCAGCGTAGCGAGACGCGCTACGGTGGGCCAATGGGCCGACGCATGAAGATTCGGTAAGCCCGGGTGGTCGCGATACTTGCTAACATCAGCGGCTGGAACAGCAGGAAGATCATCACAGTGGCAGACACTGCGGCTAGAAGGGGCCGTTCTAGGCGCGGCACCTGGCGAAGGTCAAGACCCAGATACTCGTCGTAGAACTCATAGGCCTTCCACTTCACTTGTAGGCGGTACAAAGCGACACCAACTGCAATCATGTAGAACACGTGCAGCCAGTCTGCGTATGGGTACGTCATCATCACATGAAACGCCGTCTGTCGGTCTCCGTGATCAAAGTCAGAGAGCATAAGACGCATCTGCCGGCGCTGCAGGGCATCGAGGCCAAATATGCGATTGAGAATGTGTGTGTCGACGTTACCATCAAGCGTTTTTTTCAAAGAGTCAGGGAGTTGTTGGCCCTTCCAATCTGTGAGGTTAAACTTTCCTAGCTGCTGCGTGGGTGGGAACGCATACCCTTGAAACCGCATGAGGCCTTGCTGCTGCATGATCGTCACGGGGTCCCACCCATGAGGGCCGCGGGTTAGCTGGCTCTGTAGCTTGCTGCTGCTCCGAAGATAGTCCAAGGGCTGCGCCGCGAGGCCCTGCGTCAGCTCATCCTCCGTGTACTGGCGCTCCCCAAGTACATTACCTTTCCCATCCATGTCGCCGTACTTTCTCCGAAATTCTTCCAGCTGCTTTGGGTACTCCGGTGTGCCATCGTAGTACTCGAGCTTGCGAATGTCTTCCTCCAGCTGCTGCAGAAGAGGCTTCTCCTCTGCGTCGAATTCGGCAGTGTGGAGAGAGGCCGCGGCGGGATTGTTCGAGGGCTGCGAAAAAGTTGCTTTCTCGCTACCCGCACCACCGACAGGGCCCGGTGCAGCGCAGTCCCCTGGAGGCGGTGCTCCGCTCTCCCCAAAGATACTGCTCTGGAGCTCATTCACTTTCACAGCAGGGTGGTACGCAGCTGCAGCAGCAACATTAAGTGATCGTGTTCCGCCTTTGATAATGTTCAGGCGGCTGGCCTCCTCGAGCCCGACGGCACGTTCATTAAGCAGCGACTGCCCAGCGAGTACACTGGTTGACTTGAGGCGCGCTGCATCGCTACTAGTATACCGTGGCTCCGTCTTCGCACGCTGCGAAAGTTCAGGAGCTCGAATCTGTCCAGGATCCAGTGGTGGGGCATGTGCTTGCCCTGCATGCAAAAACAGCAGCGATTCGTCGTCTACAGGGCGCGATTCGATGGGAACGTAGCCCGCGGGTCGGGGAGCATCTGCCGCGGCCTTGAACCGCCGCCGTGAAGGGATTGGAGCTACGGCTTCTCTGGCCCCCTCTTCTGTAGGTTCCTTCTCTCCACGGCTGAGCGTGCTACCTTGGCGGCAGGAGTTTCTCTGGTGCAAGTGCCCTAAGAATACCCCAGACACGGCGGCCTGAACACGGCGGTGCATTTGGAAACCTCAAGAGACCCTCTATGCTTTGGTCGAGCGCGATCGCTCCGCGCACCCCACATCCACTCGTCACGCCCAGTCAGTCAACAAACTCGCCGTGATCGCTTCCGCAGTCGCTCTCAAAGTCCCACAGCACGCACAGAGCTACGGAGGGAAAGCATTTTTTCACACAAGCAAGGCGGGGAGCATGCATGTGCGCCGCGCTCCCGTTTTCTGTTCGTATAAAGCATGCGAACGGAAGGAGCCCCACATCTGCAGGTGGATGCGCACGACCTCTCAGCGGGTGGAAATTCGCCGGGCTTTGCCGCAGCGCGCCCTTCTCCACCACAAAACAGACGGCGGAAAGTCAGGCAGAGGCTTGTCGGGCATAGGGAAAGGATGATGCTGAATAGGCAGCGGGGTGCGCAAGCAAGGTACACGGCTTCACGAAAAAAAAATGTGCAGTGCCGTGTTGAGCCCCGCAAGCACCCACACGAAGGGCGGCTCTGTCAGGGGCGGTGCTTCTACCCCGGGTGACGTTTGGGTGGCGCTTTCCTTGAGAATCCCTAGGGGAGCAAGTATCGGACCACTAGCAGAGCGCCGGCGCTTTGCTGACTGCTCGCTAGCACCAACTCTGCCCTTACGGCAAAGGCCTACCCCCTCGCCGAGAAGCAGCTGCGCCGGAGGGGATGGCAAAGCAGGGCTGGTGGTAGGCACAAAACCGCAGCGAGTGTCGCTGTGATCGTGGATAATGTGCACTGAGTTTTCTCCCAGTGCCGTGGAGCGCTTTGATCGAAACCGCTGGATTATCTGGCCACTCCGAGCCAAAATGTCCGACACTCCATCGTGCTCGCGGTACAGCATGCTTCCTCCGCACGGCCGCGGCGTCGCGAAATCCTCAACTCCCACTAGAGACAGGCGCCCACGGGGGACGGATACCTCAACAGCGGTATCTGAATTCTCTACGACTGGCGAGTCACCCCTGGGGTCCACACCGTCGCGCACATGAACTGGTATCACACAATTTATTGGAGTCCGTGGCGACGGCCTGGCCCACGCGACTGAAACGATTGGTGAAGGAACCTGCTCATTCAGCAGGGGCGGGGAAGCCCACCCACATGCAGCCGATTCATCACCAGACGAAGGCGTTTTGCTACTGCACTCGGGCATAGCAGCACCTGTACCAGCTCGTTCGCTGAGGCTCTCTCGGGCAAACGCCTGGACCGGCTGACCTCCTGTGCAAGGAGCACGCGTCACGGGCCACTCTGTCAGTTCCCCATCGCGTGCTCTCGGGTGCCGAGACAGTCTGCCACGTACCTTTCCAGGGGGCGTCTGGCCGCTCATCGCAGTTGGGTCTCGCCAACAGTGAGGTGCGCACAGGCAAGACCTACATCATCTTCAGACCTACCGGGTGAGACGTGATCACAGCCCCTTGGGCGCAGTGACGGTCATGAAGAGTCCAGCTCGCTCGTCCACGGGTTTCTGGATCGTTAATCAACTATCCAGCAATGCCCAGCAGCAGCTTCACTCTCTTTCTACGCGCA
The DNA here is from genome assembly GCA_002921335.1 of Paratrypanosoma confusum. NCBI lineage: Eukaryota > Euglenozoa > Kinetoplastea > Trypanosomatida > Trypanosomatidae > Paratrypanosoma > Paratrypanosoma confusum. The sequence goes on along the minus strand of PGOM01000052.1, from coordinate 286,445 downwards.
TCCTAGCATATCCTGCGCATCTCTTTATTGCTCGCTCCAACACTGCTCTCACATACCCCATTCTTTTCATACTAGTGAGACGTGCGGCTACCGTGACCTCTTCAAGTGGCAGTGGGTTGCGGGCAGTTCAAAAGAGGCCAGAGAGACATGCAAAAAGGGCTCACACACGCAACACACACCACGTCGAAGCTCCGTCTCACCTCACCAGTCTCCGTTTCCTCCCGGCCCACCCTCATCCTGGGCCTTGCCGACCGCGCTCCATAGCGGCCGAGGCAGAGACCCAAGCGAAGTGTAATCCAAGTACTCAAAAAAGCGGACGGGACTACTAGTGCATAGAGGGGCGAGCTATGCCGCATCGGATGCAGCTGGGGTAAGCGACAGCAGGGTAAAGTGGGGAAACCACACCCGCCTGCTCTCGGGCCTCCGCCTCTGGGGCTACCGCTGGGTTAAGCTACTTGGTAAATGGTAGGACCACCGCGAGGATCACAAAAAGAATACACGACATGACGACCAGAATGCACAGCGACTGCTCTGCACTGTCGTCTTGAAACCCCTCCAGATTCAGATAGTCACTGCCTGTGTAGCAGTAAGACGTATTGAGGGCCCCGTCGCAGCTAAATGGCTTACCCCGCAGCTCCAGCTCCAGTGCCGCTCCGTAGCCCCAACGCATGATGCTCATGCTTCCTACTCCGGGGGGGAGCGTGGTCAGGTTTAGTAAAAACCCTGAAAACACGATGCAGTACACCAGGTAGCCTTGCAGCACGAGAATGGCGATGCGCACGGACGGCACCGCACTTAGGACCGCAAGCATGAGAAAGGCATGCGCGATGCTCACCGCGACAATGAGGGCAAGCAACTCGCCACCACCCGACTGCAGTACCAGCAGCACCACTGGCACGAAGAGAGCGAGGTAAATACCACGCACCGCCGTGATACGGACGGACAAAACCAGAAGAAAAATGAATGAATTGTACAAGCCTCCGTCTCGCTGGTGAACAAACAGGCGTAGCTGATGAAGCCACTCGGGAATGCTAAGCATATTGGTGATCAGCGTCAGCAGAAACAGACAAAACAGGATTCCGCGTAGGTTGTACATGCCACCCTGGCTCTCGGCTTGGCTACGCATCAGCAGTGACACGGATAGAAGTGCCAGGGAGAGGCAAGCGAAACCGATGAAAAAGTCCAGGTGGGTAAAGGTGCGCCTTGCGTGACTCGCGAGGAGGAGAATTGGCTTCATGTACGCCCGCTGCGGCTTCTGCGACACAGGAAGTGGGGCGCTACCGCCGTCCCGCTGAGGTGCCAAGTAACTCGCTATCGTACGCTCCAATAGTAGCCGAATCGTCGATTCCCTATACTTGGCGGCAAAGTACCAGGTTGCGTTTGGATCTTCGGACCACAACACAGCCAGGTCCAGCACATCTTCGCCGTCGTAAAGTGTTTGCTGCAGGACCTGCTCGCGGATATGGAAAGCGATGATGTCTTGGGCAGTTGCGTGGGAGGTATCAGACCTTGCGAGACTGCTCCGACTATTTTCACCGCCGTCGCCGCCGAGTGCTGCGTCCACGAGTACACCGTTGGAAGGCCGAAGCGAAACAGGAACGCCCTCGCACCTCGGTATCTCACAGTACCCTGAGCGCTGGAAGGGGCAGCCTGCAGAAGATTGCGAAGTACTCCTTTCAGCCGGATGCGCATCAGTTGCTGGTTGGATCGGCGACAATTTATGCAAGAAAATGTCGCAGGGGAGTGACTTGAAGTATTCCACCAGGTCCTCTTTCTTCCCCGAGTAAAGCACCAGACCGCCCTCCCCGAAGAGCAGTATCGTGTCGGCCGCGTCGAAGAGGTGTGAAGGAAGCCGCGTACCAGACACAATGACAGTCTTCCCCAGTACCACTGCCACTCGCATTAGAGCCGCTGCACACTCAGCAACGCTCTCGCAGTTCATGCCATCCAACGGGTACGCTGCGAAGATAACTGGAGGGTCCACGGCAAGTTCCATCGCGAGGTGAAGGCGAAACTTCTCGGACGGGGTCAGCAAGTGAGACTTCTTCTTGGGGTCGAGATGAAGAAGCACGCACGAAGCCTCCACTATTGTACGTCTCCACGAGCGCCTGGTTTTACACCTCATCTGGACAACGAAGGAGATGTTCTCCGCTACAGTGAGGCCCGCATCGGACATATCCTTCCGGCTAACAAACCCCGCGGCCTTTCGAAACATTGATGCTTCGACGGGAACACCATCGGCGAGGACGGAGCCGCTCGATGTGTATGTTCCTCCAGTGGCCGCCATGATGAGGGATAGGCCAGCCCGGCCGTCGACGTCAATGATGAGGTGCAGCTTGCCCTTGCGCATCAGCGACACTGCACCTTCGCAAAGCACACGCGGTGGTCGGGACCTCGGGTAGCAGCAGTTAAAACGACGTGTTTCAATCACTGTGGCGTCCCAAATCGTGATGTCAACCCCGGTAACGCAGTAAGCTCGCTGGAATAAGTCTCGTGGGCACCCAGCAACCTCTGAGAGCAGCGCATCCTCTTCTGTGTACGTGGTTGCACGCTGGGGGAATGATGATGACGGTAGGGAGGACACATCACGTGCTCCGCTGTGCCGATTGGCCACTTCTACATCTTTTCGTGGCCATGACGGTTGCGGTGAATCACCATCATTCAGGCGGTTCTCTCGGTGGAAGTACACGCTCCCGCTAGTCGGTTGATACGTTAGGTGAGGCTGCGACATAAGAGGCGTAGCTTCATTTACGTGTAATGGGCGGTCACAGCGGCTACCACTCATTGCAGCTCAGCGCCCCGTGGGACGGAGTGATGCTAGCAGCTTGCCGTGTGGGAGGAGCTCGTTATGGGGAAATTGAGTGATTCAGTTGGTGGAATTGCTGCCATGCGTTACTGCGCTTCATTAACTACCGGTACCGCGTGGCACGCATGACAGGGCAAGACCACGTCTCACGGTGTGGAAGAGATGGCCCAAAGACGCGCCGACAGGGGAAGTAGGGTGAAGCACAGCGGCAAGCACAGGGGAGTGCATCGCATTACAACCACAGTAACCCTACCCACATCATTTCCAATGGGAGGTTGTGGGAAGGAGTGAGCTCCCCTGAGCGACGGCTGCCACGACACTGTGAGAGTTCAGCCTAATTCACCCCCTTTCCCGTTATGCTCCACGACCGCGTTGCCATGGTCCACTTCTAAAGAATGCATACATTACCCGTAGATCGAACCGCTCGACGGCGGCTCATCCCCACGCTTCTAATCCGTGCCCTACCACGCAATGGTAAGACGCTGCGTTACTTAGTGGGTGCAATGAGGGGAAAGGCCTGGCGCGGTTTAACAGGAGGGTGGGAAGTGTGGCGGTAGAGAAACGCACCATGTAGACGTGCGTGCCAGCGGGGCCGATATGTCGCTCCTGGCGCCTTTTTGTGAGAGGCTCTTTACTCCCCCCAGCGCCCATTGCTGGCGGGTGCCGTGGCAACGTATTGGCCACCTCGCCGCCCCTCCTGAACCGCATTTACGCAACACTGGCCACCCGAGCTGCACCTCAATGCGCTTGCTCGTTTTCCTCAAGCTACCGCTTTTCGCCAGCTACAACGCAGGAGTGCCCCTCTCACCACGGCAAAACGCATGGCGGTGCATCATCATCTTCGCGAATCGATTCACTGACATCGTACAACTCTGCCTCTTCTCCCCAACAGCTGTCCCCAAACCCCTTGACTCACCGTGAACGCAGAAAACACTTGCCAAGACCGTCACATAGTCAGCGACTGCCTCGCTGATGCATGAGCATCACTGCATCCGTCCGGCACCTCGTGAGAACGACTCGTGCCGCATGGGCATCAAACGAGCAGTGCGAGTGCGTTATGTGAATTAATGAGAGTGATGAGCCCACCAAGCTGTCACTTACCCTTCCATCTCCATCTTTCCACAACGGCACCAGACTATCCACATGCCAGTAGCATCTATTCCATGCCCCAGCGCACCACTACTCGCCACAGGCGGGAAGGAGGGGGGGCAAGAACTGATGATGGGGAACGGAGGAAGTCAAACCAATACTACGACGACTTCAAGCCCTCTTCCTACCGGCAAAGCCCACAGACGCTGGTAAACACCTCATTCCCAATGGGGCATGTGAGCCGTAGTCCCCACAATCGTATGTACAGCCGCTTCCAAGGTGATCCCCACCGTCCAGCCCGAGGAAGGTGGAGACTGCGCGGACAGGAGCGAAGAAAGAAAAGGAGTGGAAGGGAGCAGGTGGTCGAAGTTCTTTCTCAGGCAAATGATGGCCGAGTATTGAGCGGTGGTCTTGAACTTCATCTCCCGACAAATCTCTCGGAAGCGGCAGTTGCACGCGCTGTCCCTGCTCAATTCGGTCACGAAACACACTCCGCTAAATATGCATACCATGTTAGTCGCTTTGTTTTTCAGTCGAGAAAGGTACAGTTTCAGATGACGGGTCTCCCACACCACGCCCCGCAAAAGAACACACATGGAATCGTGGCCACGTCTGCGGCTAGGAACAGTTCGTGGGCCATAGCTCACACAGTCATTGATCGCTGATCCTGTTCGGCCTAAAATGCAAGCCACAAATCAGCTCCCTGCAGCAGTGGGAGGCATGCTGATTGGGGGCACGGGGGGTTGTGGCGGTGGTCGATTAGCTGACCCCTCACGGCACCTAGCGCCTATCGAAAGAAGGTTTGCTTCAGAGATGGGCCTTGACCCAGTGTTGAACTCGAACGCATCGAAAAGCGTGGACACCACGTGAGACGACAAGTGGATCTTTGAGCCAATGTGCTCAATTGCATCCGTGACCGTCACCACATGCTCATCCCCATTTTCTTTGCGAATTTCATCCAGAAGAACCTTCACATGTGCTTCTGTAAGAAATGAGCCCATCGCCTCGCGCACATCCTGCAGCTGCAGATCTAGGTCCGTCTTCTTCACGGACTCGCTGATGTCGTCGATCCTCTCGAGGATCTCGTCCACATCCCTGGGAACCGTACTCTCTTGAGTCACCGCAGGGACGGTTTCGCAAAGAGTCTGCAGACTTGCGCGTACGTTCTCAGGAAGGTACGATATTCCAAGTAGTTTGCATCGCTGATCAAACGGGAGATCAGTAAGTGACCGCCGAATAGAAAAGCGCGTCGGCTTCAGCCAGTAGAGCGCGTTGTACGGAACGTCCGGATCACGAGAGAGCGCTACCCACCACTCCAACTGCATCCTAAGAGTGTCGGGAGATTCCGTCCAGCGCATTCCACGCACCTGGTTCGCCTTCACAAGCTCTTCAGGCGTTAGGTCATCGATTCCCTCGAGGCTAATGGAAAGATCGTCTTGCCGGGTCTTGCGGTAGTACTGCACAATTTGTCCACGAAGGTATGGGGCCACAACCTTCGCTGGGAACATCCCGTGGTACCACCTGTACGCGCCGACCGACTGCGCCAGCGCAACGGCGATGCCGTCAGGAATTTTATAAACGCTAAGCGGCCCATCAGGCCCACAATTAGGCGCCACGACTTTAATCTGCGAAGCGTTCACAGACTCTCCAAGTGCCGCACGGCGGACGACCTCCTGCTGCTCTTTGTCAAACGAAAGAAGCGCCGTCGTACTGAGGTGTTCCATCATCCGCTGGCGCGCACGCAGTGTCTGGAAGGACACGGCGAATGCGCGATTCCTTCCTTGGGACTCCGTTTCGAAAGTTGACGGAATAAGCCCAGGAAACATCTTCAGCGCCACAGGTAAGAGCAACTCAGCGAACGGAACAATAATGAAGAAGCTAAATGGTACTAGTCGCAGGAGATCTTGGGTGGCGCTTTCAAGTAGCATTCGCTCCCGGCGGGTCAGAGCGACACCCTTGCGCAGACGACGGGAATACGTCCATGCTAGTCGCGTATTAATGAAAAAGAGTCGGAATCCGTGGTAAATATGGCGCAAACCCTCCCAAGCTACCTCGCAATAGTATGCCGCTTTAGACTGCCCAGGTCTCGCAACCGTGGCTGCAGAGAGACGGCGACTGCAAGCCCTCAACATGATCACGCCACAAAAATGTGGAGTACGGTGGTTACGGCAATAACTGTGGTGTGGGTGAAGCCGGGCTGGGAGAGGTGTTCAGGATGATCTCCGAGGATGGCCCTGCGTCATAAATTCCTGTGTGCTTCTCTGTTTCTGAGCATGGAGTGCGTCAGCACTCCTGGGGTTGGGAGGTTGATAAGAGGGGGTGGTGGTGAGATCGATTGGCATTACTCAGTGGTGCGTAGTTACGGCATAGAATGCATTCCTTCAATGGCGTCTGGCAGTGGAACCAAGATTCATTTGCTCGGCCAGGAGTGGGGAGGGGGGGGAGCAACTCTCAGGGTTTTTCCCTTCCTTCCCGATTCACCTACCCCTATTCTTACTGCCAGTTGTACGAGGGTGACGTTCAGAGGTGTTTCGCCCCCTCGTTTTCAACACGGCATACATTCGGCGCGTGCTGCACCTTCCCCTAACAACCCCCAGCTTTTTAGCAAGCTCGGCGACGTACATACGGCTTCACTGATAGTGGGGATTTAAACTCAGTAAGAGAGAAAAGTTGGGGCTCCTCTTATGCTCGCGCGCATCATTTCTACCCTTCCCACACCGATCACGCCACATACACCCTCTGCCCATCTAGCTCATATTTTTTCTACGAGCAAGCACCACAGCCGCCATGACTACTTCTTCGTCCACATTTCCGAAAAAAAAGGCAAGACCAACGGCAATACAGTGGCACGTTCTGCCGAACAGTCGGCGATAGAGAGATGTGCAAGCAGAGAGGTTATTGCTCCTCCAAACTAGTCTCCCTTTTTCCGCGAGCCCTGCTTCCCGCCTTTCGACGGAGGGGCGGCTGCAATCGGTGTTCCCAGAGGAGTATTTTTTTCCCGTTGACTCTTCTCAGCGGTGGAAGTGCCTGGCTTGGCTAGGGTCACAGGCTGGTCCTGGACGTTTGCGCGACTGTCTGACGAAGACTTCGCATGGCGGTGGTTGGCCCCTCGGTCTGCAGCTGGGCCCTGTGATTTCCGGGGCTTCGATTCGCTGCATCCGAAGCCGTACAGCGTGCAAACGCCACTCCACAAATTGGTCCAGAAGGAATCCTCCGCTAGGGCTTCATCAGCATATCTGGGTGGCTGTTTCGTGGCTTTCTTTCGCTTTCCCGCTGGGCTATCGTGCGACACAATGGTAGATGTGGCATTGTAATCGAGCAGCGCGCTGAAATCTCCGTAGAGTAGAGTCGCCCCCGGAACGCAGATAAGCAGCCACGGAACGATGAACAGCAAGGCAGGCTGACCTCTTTTAAAGACGACCAATACTACCATGGTGTTAATGAGGCTCATGGTATAGGCAAACAACGCCACTTTGAAGTACCGTGTGCCTCTCTTTACCTTTTCCTGCGAGAAAACAAGAGTCTGCGCAATATAAAATCCCGGGATGATTATGTCACCCAGACCCAGTAGGCTCTTCTTCGTGTGATCGCCGAAAATCGTCTGCGGAAAAACAATTTTTATTGGGCCATCAACTCTAGTGGCCACAGTAAGCATGACATCCGTTCCAAACACCCAAAAGATGTCGTAGAGGAAGAGGCCCGCGAGGAGAATGGAGGCAGTCATAAAGCTGTTTAGGTGAACCATTTCCACGGCAGCAATGCTGATGGCTGTGGCAAGGATATTGTTGGCGATCCAATTTCCGGAGTAGATGTAGTACACACCGATCACAGTACACAACGTACCCGTGATCACATTAGGCCGGATGTACGAGCCAAGAAAGCTTCCAAGGGAAAAAATCCCCATTATGCTGAGGTACAGCGATAAGAGGGTGTTTATATATGACCTCGGGACAAACTTCAGCACCACGTAAAGTGTGAAGAGCATCACTGAGCCAGCAATTGGCATGATAGCGGCATCCTCGCCGTGTACCACCTCATGAGAGCCATTGCTTCCCCTTTTTATCGTTCGGAAGTTGCGCCTGGAGCCAAGGTATACCACGGTCACCGCACTCACGATCATGTACGCGAGTGCGATGTAAAACTGGTTAGCTTCATCCAGAAGTCCTGCGGCAGTCCAGCTACTGCTACTGTTCACCCTGTCAGTTAGCAACGGGGCACGTGCGGCCTCGTTCTGAGGCATTGCGCACTAACGTTCTTTTCTGATGCAGGCCACAAAAAGCAGCTTGGCTGAAATTCAGCAGGCTTCAGGTCTGAAACGGCACGTCTAGCGCAAAGAAGAGGATGTGACCAGTGCCTCACAACTTCCTTCCTCACCCCTCCTAGAGTTTCCAAGGTGCCACTGTGGCGCGTAAGCAACTATTTCGACTGGCAAGTAAGTGGCGTATGGGTGTGCGATTCTTCGCGGGGGAGAGAAGAGGGTAGCATCGTCGTAAGTCAACTCGAAAGACAACTGTCACAAAGGCTTCCATGGAAAGGCAGAGACTGGTGGATCAGGAGAGGAAGACGTGCTCAAAAGGAGCACTCTGATCTGCACTGTGGGCATCATGAAAGACGATTACTGCTTTCTCACCCGCTTTCGTTGTGGTATCTCGCGGCCCTGCAGTCGCTGCTGTTCGACGAGAGCGACGCGACGAACTGACCCTCGGTGCCTCTTAGTCTTCGAGTGTTCATTCATGCTCCCCGGCCCCGCGAAGACACGCATTTCGCAAAGTTCACACCATTCGTACCGGAGCGCGCCGCAACTGTCAATCCTGTCGGCGGCGCCTGTCAAGCTAGCAACCGTGCCTGAGCTATCCACAGGCGTCAGTGGGAATGTACAAAAGCTGCCAATTAAAGTAGGACAAGCACCCAGGGGCTCATCTTCTTTTGCCGCTTCACGAAAAAAGAACGAGATTATTTTTTGAGTTGCCTCCTTCAGCGACTCAGCTGTGGGGCATGCACCGGCATCAAGCCGCACAAAATGATGTCTCAGCCCCATGCACGCACCCTTGTCGTCCGGTGTATTATGGGGCACCAATCCACACGCACTGATCCGGCGTATGATTCGGTTCTTGATCCACTGGCACTGCTGCCTCGCATACCTCCTCGTGTTCGCCTTTATTCGGCAAATCGCTTCCTGCGCTTCCGTGGAGTCAGCACATAGGCCCCCCATTGATGCGTAGAGGTACGGAAGGAATTCCTTGAACCCAATCGCCTCAAAAATCGAGGAACTTGCAGCAACTGTGTCAAGCGCTGAGACTCTGCTCCCTTTGCTCAAATGCACGTCAAAAAAACTTCGCACTTCATCGAGGAGGCCCCTCTGCACCATGCCATCGATCCGATCATCGAGTGTGGCTTTAAGCGACGCCCGATCGACGTCCACCCACAAGACGAAGCACCTTTCAGAGGGGTACCGCAAGACTGGCTTTTCATTTGACTCTTGGACGGTACTCGGGGGCAGACCACTTTTTGCGTGAATTTCTAGAAGGCGAGCAATGCGGCGCGTGTCATGCGGGTGATACCGTGCCGCTATGTCAGGATCAATAGTGTTCAAGAGGTCCCAGTCACCGGAGCCACCCTCAACTACGGTGCGGGGACGCAGCTCGTCCCCGTCCCCAGCCGTGTCTTCCTCAGCAGTAGGTCTATCGTTGACCAAAGCATTTCGGAAGAGCAGGGCTTGAAAGTAGTACGGTGTTCCCCCACATACAACAATAGCGCCATACTCGTTGGCCTTGAAGTAGGAGTCGGCATAGCACTCAACATCGCGAACGAAATTGTGAATACTGTACGGCTTCCCCAAAGGTACGGTGCTTGTTTGGGCATCAGAGACATCAGGGAGGTAGGGTTTCGTGGGATCTCTACAGACAGCTCCGCTGCTAGACAAGAAGGCCATGAATACGTGCGGAATGCCGCACATCGCACTATGCGTTGATTTGTTCGTTGCGATAGGAAGACCAATGTAGAACTGCTGAACGTCGCAGTTAAGAATAACCACGTTAGAATAGCCAAAATTTTCTTCGAGAGTCTTGGCGGCGTGCACAGCAACTGACGATTTTCCACAGCCCGTCGCCCCAATAACGAAGATGATCGGTTGTTTCGTTACGGGCTCTGGGTGCTTTTCACAATGGCATTTGTTACCTTCCATTGCAGCCATCGTTTACGGAGTCTCACTCAGGGCTAGTCACCCTGAAACAGCTCGGTCCAGTAGCCTGTGAATATCTCTAAACCACACATGCTCTTCACTACAGCAAGCCATGCACTCCCCGGCGGAGGCAACCCCTATTCAACGATGAAAACAAATCATGGGTCAAACCCTTTGAGAGCCTATGAAGCTAGTCCACATCTTCCTATAGGAGAACGACAAAAATCTTCAAGTTCCCAATTTGAGCAAGGCATTGTAGTAAAAGCAGCAGAGAGCGCTTGGCCCGAAGCCACGGCCCGTGCCCAAAACTTCCCACCGCCCTTCGCTCCTCCCATTGCATTTTCCATTTTTCACAAGGCCTTGTGATTGAGTACTTTCATGAACCTCATACCGAAGGACAGCCCACCTACCCTGCACGGTTTGCCATACAAGTCATTCACATGTTCTTCACAAGCACGATTGACCAAAGAAGTCAATCGAAGAGTCCCTTTTTTGTGTGTGAGATATGTGAAACACAATTGAAGCAAAAGTAACCCCTGCGCTGCTGAGGTCATGTCTGGAAACATGTGTCTTGGCAGTCAGCCCAGTTCTTCAGTGCACAGCAGCCATGCGCTACGAAAAGGGTCAGTATTGGGAACATACCCATCAGTGTTCCCACATTCTGAAGAGGAGAATGCAAAAAAAAAGGAGGTGAAGCAATCATCTCTTCAACAAAGCAGCTAAGGTTCAACACGCCATCACTTCTCCCGACCCCTTCTCCAAATTGCACTACGTCATTTGAAGTGGTTCGACGTCATGCTCACTGATTCTGTCCACTTTCATCGCCAGAGGGTGGGAACACTCAGAGGGTGGAGTCCGAGCCGGCATTCTCTGTCGTTGATGTGCTTTCCAGAAGAATCGCACAAAAACTTTCCTTGCCTGTTCGTTTTTCCTTAATCTTAGCTGCCTCATTTGCACATTCTTCATCGAGATATATGAGAGTCAGAAAAAGAGGGTAGCACGATACTAAGCATACGAAAAATAAATAAAAAATTAATTAATAGTGTTTATTACTTAGGCATTCATAATATTAGTCTTTTTGTAAATAGGGAAGGGAGGAGCAGGTGCTGCCAACCAAAAAAAAAAATCGCGTATAACAATAGTCTGCGCACTTGGGCGTATCGGTGCACTAACACACCATGATTCACTGCGGGTCACTGCAAACAAGCGACTTTGTGCTGTGCACTCTCTCTCTCACCTCTCTAGTGAACCAAAATCTGGGGTACCCCTCGTACTCAGGTACGACCAGACCAGTTTTAATGAGCTCCAGGAACTCGTTCAGGGAAAATGCGATACTTCGTCCTGTGCAAATATAAACCAGAGGCCACACCACGAGTGAAATAATTTCCAAATAAAAACAGGAAGGCCCGGAAACAATCCTCATATTAGTAAATGCGCCAGCACCATAGAGGTAGAAAAAGCAAAAGCACAGTCTCCGGTCCTGACTAGCTGCCGTTTTCATCGGTTGGGTTAGAAAGTTGGGCGAGTAAAGCGGAGAAAAGGGTAGGTGCGAATGGGGTGAGTTGGTGTTCTTATGAACGATGAAGATAAAAAGTGGAAGTTGTTACCTATCACTCACTGCCCCACAGTCACAGCGCTCTCTCCACCCCACCCCTATCAGAGTTCTTCTTACATTCGCCCGCGCCGTGTTCATCGGCAGATGGCGTCCATTGCCTCGGAAACCCTGACTAAGTGATGACAAGCTGCCTGGGGGATGGGTGCACTCAATGTGCGCGGACCATCAATATGGCACAAAGAACACCTACTTGTTGCTAGGTTCACTTCGCCACACTGGCGAATGGTAAAGAAAACATCAGCACTTGGCCGGTCCATAGTGGCTAGCTCACCTTTGGCATTTTTCACCCAGAAATACGAGCACACGGCTTTGGGACTAGCAAAGCGTAGCGCCAGCGTGTTGAAGGTTGACGATCTCGGATGCGCTTGAATTGCACAGGACGAAAAGCTTTGTTCTTTTGCCGGATCTATCATGGTGATTCGCGTGGTAAGCTTTCCACTACCCACACGAATGGCGCGGCCGTGCATGTCAGCGGACAAAAAAAGGCCAGACACCACTTCCTGAAGAAAAAACATCGGCAAATGCGCAGCAGCCCTTCCCTGGCGGAGCATCTCTTCCTCTTGCTTAACTACATCGTATAAGTGGCCCCAGTTGCGGCAATGCGGACCACTTTGGATGATGTCCTTTGGGGTAATAGAATACAGGAAAAACAGGCTACCAGCAGCGCTAGTCACCTCTGAGAGCGTTCCCTTTCGGTAAGCACAACTAGTCCCATTTTTTGTTTCAAGCTGAACAATTACTGGATTTTGGGTGTAAATGCTCTGTGGTTTCACGACGGCCAGTGGGGCAGCCAACTCAGGATTCACGTTCGCGCGCCCGCGATCACGACGGGGACTAGGCTTGGACACACTGGAAAAGCTCGCAGGAGTTGACGTTTCTTCCATTGATCTTGGTGAGGGTGCAGCCTTCTGTCCACTGCCATTAGAGGGCCGGGACAGCGCTGCGTTGTGTAACCGATGCGAGGGATTCTGCTTTTGGCTACGCGGAATAATCTGACGTGTTCTCGGCGTTGGAGAGAGTGACATAGGGTTCAGTTTGGGGGGCCTTGAGGCGATCGCGGTTATAGGAGTAGCTACAGTAGTGCAAAGGTGCTCGGTCGGGGCTACACGGACGTGTTGTTTCGAAGGCGAAATTGACCGAGCTGGGGTAGGGGTTCCATTTCCGGCGGAGCTTCTAGCTCCGTCAGCCGAAGCCCGCACCGGAACCGTCGCCCCTACCATACCGGTAAATGCCCTTCGCTGGTATGACTTGGGAGACACTGAGCGGGATGGCATCCGATGCACAGGTAGCGTAGCTGTGTTACCAGCGTATGGATTGGACAAAATTCGTGCTCCCGCCCCCATGGGACTCATTGTCACTGAAGCTCGCCGCTCCATTCGGATGCTTGGCGTCATTGAAGCAGCCTGGAGGGAGTTTGCCCGTCCAACTCGCCGTGACCCCGAAGGCGAGGTCGGTGACCTCGCACGCGGCAGCGAGGCTGCACGATCATCCTCCAAAGGGCGCGAATCATTTTCACGATCAACACTAGGAATTTCTCCAGCTTGCGAAATGACGCGCACATGCTTTCCATGCGGGTGTTGAGATGGTGAGAGCAGTGCGGGAACGTCGACTAGCGACATGGAGGAGCGGCGGTTGGTCACAGAAAGCGGGTCGCTGGCGCCGGTGGCCATTGGGCTGTTGACCATGGAGTCATGTCTCTGGCGAAGCCCGTTCGAGTCTAAAGTACCCCCGTTAATTTTCGCAGCTGGACTGGTACCTTGGTCAGCTGAATATTTTTCCGCGAGGGAAGTTCCTCTTTTGTCACTACCATGATGGATGTTCCGTGGCTTGTGCTGCTGCACTGCTAGATTTTTTGTTGAGCCGTCAATTGACCGGGGATTTCTTCGGCATTCTTCTCTGCCCTGTGGTCGGCAACCGGTCACTGGTGCGGCAGTCCCGTTCAACGGTGCCTGAAATGAGGGAGAGCTGTTGTCATCGACGATGCTATGGGCTTCTTGCGCTGGTAGGGCTGCATTCTGACGACGCGTTGCGCTAGTTGAGCGTACGAATGACGCTCCGTGACTAGCTGAGGCAATCTTTGATCTGAATGCAGCAACTTCGGTCCATCCAAGAAGCAGTGCTCCTGGATCAGTGATGGATGTCATGCAAAAGTAGTGGTTTGGGTTCTGGTACGCAAGAAAAAGTTGGCGCTTCCACGTTGTCTTTGTATTACCGTATGGGCTGTACTTGAGATACCATCGACGCTTGTCGCTTTTGATGACGTGAATTGTAACCTTAAAAACGTTTGACGTAGCAACCAGAGTTATTTCGTCGCCCCAGCAGCTGTCTCTCCGCATGCTCGCCACATACTCGTCGAACTCGTCTGCCCCGATCATTGGTAGGTAGTAGTTCCTGTTCGCAACAATATGCGTCACTACTATTCGCCGCACCACGTGGTGGAACTCAGCATTTCGCACGAGTTGGTACGCAATGGCGCGAAACTGGCAGTTTCCGTCCTCGGCGGTTGGGATGGCCTGCATTAAGGCTTTTCTAATGCGGGAGTCCAAAATAATTTTGGCTCGGTGTGCTTCCTCGGTATCGCAAACCTGCTGTTGGACAACATCACGATCAAAACCCAGTTTGCTAAGGCATTCCTGATCCTCGAACTGCCGGTAGGAAGACAGCTTTATTGAGCTGCTACAGACGATACAGTCGATGTATTCCCTTCCGTTTTCGAGCCCGCACACTCCGCAAAACCAGCTGTTTTGAGCTCTTTTGCACGCTCTGCACTGAATGCAGCTGCAAAGGTTCACTGTTTCACACTCAAGGCATCTCCACGTCTCATGAACAACGCCGCTGACGCGACACTCACGTACTGAGTTAAAATCCTCGTCGCAGAGCGGGCACAGGGAGCTTTGCAGTTTTTTGCCGCCGCACTGGTCGCACACGGTGCTACCGTCGCGATTGATAGAGCGGCACTGCCAGCACGCCCAGCAATCAGTGTGCGGTGCCACGCATGCCTGTACTGCTTTGCTTTTTTCCTCAAGGGCGTGGACAGTCCCAACAAGAATTGCTGCGTTTGTGTCGTGATCGTTTAGGGCCTTCATTGAGTAAGGAACCAGAAAATTCGAAAGTAGCGTCACTCCGCATTCTACACAAATCCAGTGGTTGTCAAAGCGAAAAATGCCGTTATAATCTACGCATGCCCAGCACTGTGTAGAGCATGGGGGGAGGTGATTTCTACGTTCGTCGTTGGCGCGAAACAACTGGGCAAAAGCCTGACGGCTACCATCACGGCAGCTCGCCTGGGAGGTTGTCATCTACAAATAGTTACAGCTACCGCAGGAAAAAATATAACAAGCCAACGGTCCGCTGAACCCACCCACCGGGACAGCCTATAAGTGGACGGTGGGTACCCCGACGCCTATTATTCTCACTAGGATGAGAAAAGTGTGAAAATGTACGAGTGTGCCATCCGGTTCCTCCTTGGGTGTGGTTGGCTTGGCGGGGTGGGGTTCGTTGGGCCCGGTTGCGCTGGTCTTGGCGTTCGGGCGCGTCGCTGGGGG
>PGOM01000052.1:203134-232982 GCA_002921335.1 Paratrypanosoma confusum | reverse complement strand
GGTGTAGGGGCCGGATGGGGAGGAGGGGGGTCGCCGCTGCACTAGGTGGTGCTGCAGCTGCGGCAGAGGGCCTCGTTCCGTTTGCTGGGTGCCAGCGGTGTGTGGTACGGCACAGCAGTGTGTCACTTCACACGTCAAGGTAGGTATCGGAGGCCCCCTCGCCCTCTCCTTGCTACGCTTCCTCTTTGAGCCGAAGCCAAAGTGGCTCCCCTGAACGAGGTATGTCAGGTAATGCCATGGGTGGCTCACCGCAGGACGCTGTGGCGGCAGCGCAAAAGATGACGGAGCAGCTGCGCGAAACGCTGGATCGTTCGCGCCAGTCCCCTGAGAATGAGCTGGGGCTCTCCGCCGAGGAGATCGAGCGGCGCAGAAAGCTGGCGTCATCGCCGCACAAGTTCACTGGGACGGGCACGAGTCGCCAATTCGACGTGAAGAGCTCTGCGCGCGCGCAGCAAATCATGAGCCAGGGCGTGGATAAGTCGCAGCGTGAGAAGCGGCTGCGGGACGTGAACAAGCGGATAAAGATAATGAGAAAGGCCCAGATTGTTTCAGGCCTGCTTGGGGTGGCGTTCATGGGCTGGTTCACGGTCGAGATCCTCATTCCAAGGTACTCGGTAGTGCAGAATCGCAATCGAGCGATGCAGCTTAGGCGGGAGATGGCAGAGCAGCGGCTGCAGGTGTACCTAGAGAGCCAGTCGCCCCCTCCCCCGCCGCCGCCTCCCACAACGAACAACGAGCTGGGCGCCCGCAAAAACTGGTGGCGGCACTTGTGGCCGGCGTGAGGACCGCTGTATCTTTCTTGCGGTGTCCAGCGACATCTGTTTCCCCCACCTTCCTTCCCCTCTTCTCCTTTCTCAACTCCGTGGGCCAGCCAGCCTTTCGGTAGAGCGCGTATCGGGTGCCAGCCGAGTGGCAGTCGAGGATCTGACAAGCGCAGGCGGGGAGCGAGAGACTGAGGGTGAAAAGGATGTAGTGGTGAGGGCGGCGACCACACAATCACACACACACACAAAGTGAGGGGCGAGTTCGCTCCCAAGGGACGTGTACCGCGGGGACCGTTGCGTTCTCATGGATTGGGCGGTGCACCGACGGGCCATCAATGCCGCGAAAAGGGGCCCGCGCTGCTTTGCCGTGAAACCTGCGCAATATAGCCACTTGCACTGCCCGCCAAACCACTACACGCCGTGCGCCGCACTAGAGGAGGAATCGATAGCAGCTGTAGTCACCTTGTCGACCATCCATCGGATTCAACTCTCTTCCCCCCCCCCCCTTGTCGTGAGCGCTCAATACCGCTGCAGGACCGTGAAAGCCATGAACGGTGCCGCTGGAATTCTGTTGCGGGCGCTGCTGATCGCCCTCATCGTCGTAGGCATTGTCGGTGAGGAGACAGCGAGCGGAAAGGGAAGCCCGATCACATTTCAGGCTGAGGTGTCGAAAATGCTTGATATTCTCATTAATTCCTTGTACACCAACCGGGCCATTTTCCTCCGTGAGCTAATTTCGAACGGCAGCGACGCACTGGATAAGGCTCGCCTGATGTACCTTACCGATCCCAAAAACCCTCTGAACGATGTCGGCATAGCACCAACGATGGATATTCGCATCCGTGTGGATGAGGCTGGCAACCGACTGATCATTCAAGATGGGGGCATTGGCATGACTCACGAAGAGATGTCCACGAACCTGGGTTCTCTTGGTACCTCCGGCACGAAGCAGTTCCTCGAGAAGATGAAAGAGAGTCAAGACGCAAACATGATCGGCCAGTTTGGCGTTGGCTTCTACTCGGTCTTTCTTGTGGCCGACCGTGTGCGCGTGGCGTCGAAAAGTGACAGCAGCGATACGCAGTGGGTGTGGGAGTCAACAGGCGACGGTCAGTACTACCTCTACGAGGACCCTCGCGGTAATACTCTCGGCCGCGGCACTGAAATCACGCTGGAGATGAAGTCCGACGCCGTCGAGTTTTTGAACGACGACAAGATCCGCAACACGGTGCACCACTACAGTGAGTTTGTGAACTTCCCCATCTACCTGGAGACGGAGGCCGCGGCGGCCGCAAGCACAACGGGCAACGACGCCGAGGATGGCGCTGGGGCTGCAGGGGATGCGGAGCCGTCCCCACCGACTAAGAAGTGGGAGCTGATCAACGAGAACAAGCCTATCTGGACACGGAAGCCAGATGATATTTCGGATGAGGAGTACAACAAGTTCTACAAGGCCCTCACCAAGGCGTACACAGATCCAATGTATTACTCCCACTTTGCCGTTGAAGGCGAAGTTCGCTTCCACTCCATTCTGTTTATTCCACAGTTTGCCCCAGATAAGGCGCTGCGAGAGGAGCGCGTGACTGATAGCATCCGACTGTATGTGCGCCGCGTGTTTATCACGGATGAGTTCCGTGACCTTTTACCACGGTACCTGAGCTTCGTGAAGGGTGTTGTCGACAGTGATGACCTGCCACTGAACGTGTCTCGAGAGCTACTGCAGGAGAGCCGCATTCTTCGCGTTATTAAGAAGAAGCTGGTCCGCAAAGCTCTCCAAATGTTTAGTGACATCGCCGAGATGGACGAGGAGCTGCAGAAGAAGACCAAGGCGAAGGAGGAAAGCGGGGAGGACGACGCGGAGGAATCAGCGGAGGCAAACACGGTGGGTCGACCCGGTGGAAAGCAGCTGAAGAAGCCTCTGTACGACGAATTCTGGGAAGAGTACGGCAACTTCCTGCGGCTTGGTATACTTGAGGATGCCAACAACCGTGGGCGCCTCATTCGCCTCCTGAGGTACCGGTCCAGCAAGAGCGAGGATGTCTACACGAGCTTTGCAGAGTACGAGAGTCGTATGACAGAGAAGCAGAAGGGCATCTACTACATCTCGGGTGAGTCCATTACAAAAGTGAAGCAATCACCCGTCCTCGAGGACGCTATTCGCCGCGGTATTGAGGTCATCTACATGGTTGACCCAATTGACGAGTATGTCATGCAGCAGGTGACCGACTTTCATGGCAAAAAGCTGATCAACCTTGCCAAGGAGGCCCCTCAATTCGAAGATGAGTCAAAGCAGCAGAAGATGATCGACTCGAAGAGAAAGGAGAAGTATGAGCCACTGCTCCAATGGCTCAAGAAGCTTCTTCAAGGAGAGCTGAACAAAGTTGTCCTGACGAAGCGCTTCACCTCCGAGGCATTTATTCTATCTTCACTCGCCAGCGACGTGACAGCGCGCATGGCGAATCTCGTCCGTGGGCAGGCGATGGGCACCGAGTCATTTGTCAAGGCAAGCCGCGTGCTGGAAGTCAACTACCGCCACCCCCTCGTCGACGAGCTGTTCAAGCGCATCACCGTGGACGAGGAAGACCAAGTTGCGAAGGACATGACTCTGGTGCTGTATAACATGGCCAACCTGCAGAACGACTTCCCCGTTAGCGACATGGCGGCTTTCGCGCGTCAGCTGAACCGGCTGCTCCGCAGCAGCGTCGATCTCTCCACCGATGACGCTCTGCTGCCCCCCGATGATGATCAGTACGTCCTCGAAGACGCCAGTGACGAGGGTGACCAGGGGGAGCAGGGTGACGTCGAGGAGACCCCCACTATGCCGGAAACTACCAACGTCAAGCCTGATGATGTCGATGGCGACGGCGCTGACCTGTAGCGCAGGCGTTCTTTGCGTCCCTTTCCTCTCTCTCTCTCACACACACCTCTATCTCACCGTCCTTTCTCCGGGCCAACCACATCGCGACCGGTCCCTGTGGTGTGAGAGGCAGCGCATTGCGGCAACTGGTGGTTGAGCAGGACCACAGAAAAGTCGTAGCCTAAGGGTGTGCTATTTTACGTATCTTTTTTTTGTGCGGGAGGTGTCTTACCTTCGTATTCTGATTTTGTGGTGCCTAACGTGGGCTTCTACGGGTTTAATGCGTAGCTCGCTCTTCCATCGCCTCATTTCGGCGGCTGCTTGTACGTATCCAGTCCGCTGCCGGCTTTGGGCGGCTGTGGAGGGGCGGGGGAGGGTGGAGGTGAGGCCCGTCTATTCATGTGGGTCTCTCATGGCATTTTTGGGCGGCTGGAAGGGCATGACCATGGTGAGCTGCGCAATAGCGGGGGAAGCAGACTCCAAAGGATGGACAGCAATGCGGAGGATAGCGGCTTCTGCGGGAGCCCAGAAGAAAAGCTTGATGTTGGTGGGTGACTTGCCTCTGGTCCGTGATCGATGCTCAGCAAGGAAGTCTGGCATCGAAAGACAAGCGTGACGTCAGGCTGAGGGAAACGACGGGGTGCTCAAGGGGAAAGGGAGCGGCTGCGCTCACCACTGGATATCTGAATGGGTTTTGCTCGGAATTCGCGTGTGTGGCTGGACCCAGACACCTGGTAACCTCTGTGTCTTACCACAGCGCGACCTTCATAGCTATCCTAATATTTCCATCTGCGCGACTTATCGCGGCGGTGGCTTCGAGGCCGTTGCCTTGGAGTTTACGCTCGTTGGCAGTGGTGCGGCACGAGTGGCTCGTCACAAGTCGATGCCCTGCTGCACCTCGTCGCCGAGCCCGCCCGTGCTGGTGCTGTTTCTCAGAGGCAACTCATTGCCCCTTGCACCCTCCCTCTCTCGTCGTGCATGGGCCTCACACTAGGACCCCTTGTGGCATAGGGATGGTAGCAAGGGAGCCCAGCTCGGAGTTTCCACCGGCCCCTTTCACCATAATATTTAGCTGCGCAGTGGGTGTAGAGGCTGGTGCATACGAGCAGCAATGCGTTCGGAAAAGGAAAGACGACTGTCCTCGTTGCCGGTGACACCGGGCGGCGAAAAAAAGCGTGTGAGCAAGCCAGTGAATGCATTGAAAGCTTCGGGCTCTGTCGGGTTGCAGGCCCGGAACCGCAGGAACGGAGCAGCTGCTGCTGGAGAAGTTAGTGGCGCTAAAGTAGCCTCGGTACCGCAGCGGCTAAAGAAGCCAATTGAGGAGATTGAGCGCACAGTTGATGCATCTCAGTCTGTGCTTCTGGCCAGCTCGAAGGAGCAGATCCTTCAGCAGTCGCGGACGTCCATTGCCTCGTTGTACCGTCTGGCGGCCCAGCTGCACTCGCGGCAGCTGCCCTATGCCTCCAAGTCCATCGATATGAGTAGTTCGAAGCAGATTTCCTCAGAGCAGATCTGGGGGCAGCTGAGCTTGCTTCTGCGGCCGGTCATTCGTCGGCTTGGTACCAACGTAAGGGCGAGCCAGAAGGCCTTCGGCAATATGAGTAATCTACCCACACACAAGGGCTCTGGGGCGGGGAAGAGGGCGTTGAAGGGGGCTGGCGCCGCTCCGTTTCCATCGAGCGAAACAGACGCGGAAAAGAGTGACGACGACCTCAGCAGCATGGCCGAGAGTGAGCTGGATGAGGAGATCGCGCGGCTTCTCGCTGAAAAGCAGCACAAGGCCAAAGGTAGCGGTAGCACGCGAGGAAATGATGATTGGCGCTACGCTTTCGGAAGGGGAAACGAGGAGGACGATGATGACGATGATGACGGCAGCGAGATGGAGGGGGACGTGGGCGAGCTCAATGAGCTTCTGCGCAGTGGCAAATCCAGTGAAAAGTCTAAGACCGACACGCGCATCCGGGACCGGAACGCTCGCGTGATGGCAGAGATGATGGATGAGGACGGTGCCGAGAGCAACGGAAACGAAGATGCTGCGGAGGAACTCGCCGCGCTCAAGGAAATGTACGGCGAGGATTTCGAGATGGACGACATGGAGGGAGGTGGACTGGAGGACTCGGAGGCTGACGGGGACATCGACGAAATGCTTAGTGAAGAGGCTGAGGACGCAGCGGCTAGCGGGGGCGCAGCGGCGACGAGTAAGCGCCCGCGCATGGACGGTGGTGCACCGGAGGAGCTGGACTTCGCCGAGTTCGACCGCAAGTATTGGGGCAAGGACGATATCCTTGATGACCAGAGTGAGGTGTTTGGTGAGAACAACGCCGAACGTGTTGCTCCCGTCGCGGACTGCAGCGACGCGGACGAGGTGGAAGGTCTCACGGACCTCCAGCGCGAGCGCCGCCGTGAGGCGAAGGCGATTCAGCAAATGGAGGAGGAGCGCATTCTGGGGGGCAAGCAGTGGGCCATGGGCGGTGAGGTCGGCGCGCGAAAGCGCCCGATGGACTCGCTGCTGGAGGAGCACCTGGACTTTGAGCACGGCATGAAGGCGGTTCCAGTCATCACGGAGCAGACGACGGCAAACCTTGAGGAGCGTATCAAGCAGCGCGTGCTCTCGAAAAATTTTAACGACGTACAGCGGCGGCTAAAGCTGACGACTCCTGACGCGCTAATTGCAACGAAGCGCGATGCTGCCCTTGACTCGCAGAAATCAAAGATGTCCTTGATGGATCTGTACGAAAAGGAGTACCTCGACAAAGTAAAGCGCGCCGAGGAAGCCGCGGGGGTTGACGCGCCATCGGCGGAGCCGCTGACGGAAGTCGAAAAAGATGAGCTGCGGGCCGTCCAAATGTGGAAGCGCCTGGCGCAGCACCTGGATGCCTTGAGCAACTTCCACTTCACTCCAAATCCGGTCCAGATGGAGCTGGAGGCGCGTGTTCGCGCAGTTGAGAACCAGGCGCCAGCCATCACCATCGAGGCCGCCGGGCACTTCGCCACCACCCGTGAGACAGCGCTGGCACCTCAGGACCTATTCCGGGCCGATAAACGTTCATTGACAGATGTGGGCACTGACGAGATGGACCCGAGGGAGCGCCGGGCCAAGCGCCGCGCCATGAAGGCGTACAGCAGTAAGGCGAAGGAGGTGAAGCAGAAGCGCGCAGAGGTGTCGAAGAAGCGACAGGACGAGAAGCTGCGCCGAAAGAACGAGGAAAAGGCACTGAGTGCTGCCGCGTCAAAGAAGGGTCGAGGGAAAAAGTAGCGGTGCCCGCTCACTGGACCACGTGCCAGCAGCAAACACGGAGGTGTGCTAGCTGGACACGTCGCTCACCTCGTGGTGGCTGACACTTCTTCTCTTGGACTGGTGTGCTGGCCCTTTCGATTCTTCTGCTTGAATGACACACTCGTCTGACACCCACCTTCTTCCCTTCCCGCTCTCTTCCCTCGCTCCGCTACGATGCTCCAACGAGGGGGTGGGGAATAACTTTCGAAACGACAGCAAGTGGCGCCACTGGCCTTGCTTCACCATCGCTGTGTGCATGAAGATGGGAGCCCAGGTTCCCCTGGGCCTTGTGAGAGGCGTGGTTTTGTGTCCACGGGGTGCAGCGCTTGGTTCGCTGGCATTGACTGGGTAATTTGTAACGCCTGCTATCGGGCCCGTTCCGTGTGCTTTGTTTGTGGTAATGGCGAGCAACTGGCTCTGCCGGCCTGCTGAGTTCAGGCGTATTTTGCTATGCGCAACTGGAAGCGGAAGGGGGGGGGGGGCATTGTTTGGAGGCTTTGTTTTGTCTGATCCCTTTTATGATGCGACTTCATCTGCTTTCCCTTTGGCTGCAGCATTGACAATGGTACACGTCCTCACCGCAGGCTCAGGTGGTGAAAGGGGCGTGGCTGAGGCTGGAGCCTTCCACCGAAGAGGTGAGCCGAGGTGAGGTGGTGGGGTCGCATGGGTGTGTGATGGCACATTGCCAACGGGAGTCGAAATGCCCAGGCTCCCACGCGGAGGAACAGGCAAATCATTCGGTTCGGCTTCCGCCGCGACGACATGGGCTGGCTCGTTCCACCCCGAGCGGTTGTGACCGCGACGGATGTGGAACGGTTGGCAAAGCTCAACAGCCTCTGGATCCCACCCAAGCCGTGGGTGGTCGACCTGCGCGGTGGCTCCTGTGGCTCCCTGATTTGGAAGCACTTCCCTGTGATTGAGTCCGGCAAACGCATGGAGCGCACGGCCAACGAGTGTGTGCAGGACGGGCCGGTGCCCGGGTTGGAGGCGACACCGTCGCCGGCACCCCGCCTTCCGAAAGTGAAGGTCATGACGGGAACTCGCATGGACGTTATCATCGACGTGGATGAGGAGATCGGTGACAGCGCCTCCTCCACTTCACCGCCTCCACCGCCGTCTCTGGACATCTCAGTGCACGGACGAAAGGTCCGTGACAACGGTGTTTCTGCGAAGCGGGGTCGCGGCCATTCGGCAGCAAGCCTTGCCACCGCGAATGCGGCTCCTGTGGCAACCGCTTCGCGCAGTGCGAAGGCCGTCCACATCCACTCTGAGTCCCCGAAGAAAAAAGCAAAAACGCTACCCACCAATCGGACACCGCGCGCGCACGGGGTGCAAGCCACTTTGACGGATTTCCTCCGCCGAGAGGCGTAATACGGGGCTGCCATGGAATAGCGGGTGCTGAGCTTTGCCGCCCTTGCCTCAACCATCAATGAAAAAGGATATACGGACGCGCCACGGGCACCATATGCCCGTATGTCGACATAGCGTGTGACTACGCGCGAGCGCAAGTTCAAGTTTGAGCAAGGCAGATACGAGGTGGAGGCTTGGGTCTGCTCACGCGGTGCTCGCCTTTTCATGCCCTAGCCCCTTCGTTTGGATCCTGTACTGCTGCGGTGCCTTCACGACGATCCGTGAATCCTGAGTGACTCCATGAAGGGGTTTTCACCCTATGAGATCCACCAGACACCGCCTTCCTCCCCTTCTCTCCCTCACTTCTTTCACTCCAGCCGCCGTGCCGTGACGGAAAGGGAACGCCTACGCATTCGTGGATGCTGCCGTGCTGGCAATCTATCTCATCCCCATCCCTCCTCGTCTGAGTCTCGCCTTCGAGCTTGTCTCCTAAAGCTGCAACTGCTGCTGTATCTGAGGCTTCTCGTGGGGTGTCTGCGCTGTCGTTGCCGCTTGCGACGACGCAGCTGGAGGGTAGGCCAGACAGGGACAGTTGAGCGTGTCATGGGGTAGTAGCACTCTCTCCGCCATGCCCTCGTTTTCGATGCACCCAGGATTCTGCGGCCATGGGGTTCGCTGCAATCCGTGGAAGCCGACGCAGTACATCATATCTGCCTCGCAGCACTTCGGCGTCACTGGATCCGGGAAGGTTTATATCGTCGAGGCCCTGCCAGAATTTCCTCCCGGGAGCAATGTGGCACTCATCGGGTGCTGGGGCACAAGTGACAGTGCGTTCGACGCGTGCTTCAGCGAGGCAGATCAGAACGTCGTCGTTGTTGCGTGCGGTGATGGCCTCAAGATATACAACGTGGCGCAGAGTTTGAATCGTGACGGTGCGATGCCGCTGGTGCACACTCGTGGCCACTCGGCGGAGGTGTCGTGTGTGGTGTGGAACCAGTTGGCCCGGGATGCGTTCTTCTCATGCGGCTGGGACGGGGCCGTGCGCCTCTGGAGTGCGAGTAACCCACAGGTGGCGATGGCGGTGTTCCACGAGCACCACAAGGAGGTGTACGAGGTTTCATGCTCCACACGCAACCCCACCTCGTTTCTAAGCTGTAGCGGCGATAGTCAATGGAAGCTGTGGGACAGTCGCAGCCCTAAGTCGAGTATGTCCCAGATCGGTCACGACTATGAAATCATTCTCTCCATTGACTGGAACAAATACGACGGCAACATTTTTGCGACAGGTGGTGTGGATCGCTCCGTGCGGCTCTGGGACGTTCGCCAGCCGACTCGGCCGCTCGTTTCCATCCCTGGCCACCAGAATGCATGCAGGCGAGTCCGTTTTGCCCCTCACAAGCGGTTTCTGCTCGCAAGCAGCGGCTATGACTTCCGCGTTAACGTTTGGGACCTAGAGAACGGGCAGAACCCACTTATCGGTCGCTACGAGCAGCATCGGGAGTTTGTTGTAGGCCTAGAGTGGTCGCTCGCGGCTCCGGGGGGCCTCGTGTCGACCTCATGGGACGGCAGCGCCTTTTTCTGCACCGTGGGGCAGCCGCCCACGCGATCCCCGCCGGTGCCTGGTCTTCCGTCGGCGATACCGCCGCCCCGAGTCCCCGTGCCGCGGCAGCCGCACCCGATGGGGGCCACGTTTCCACGGCCCGCCGGTGTGCCTTCGTAGCTCCAACCTGCCCCCCCCCTCCCCACAAAAAACCTCATTCCCTGTTGCCCCAGGGACCGCTGTGTGGCACCTGAGACGCATCACTGTGGTGCATCTCCACCCAGAACGCAACATCGCAGCACGCGCGTGTCCGTACCACATGCGCACCCGAGCAGGGGCAGCGCTGTGCAGACTTCACTCACTATGGCACCCAACTATCCCCTCTACGTGACAAGGTGCGCGGCTGTTGCCGGGCACGTCACCTCAACAGTTTCCAGCAGGTGTGTGTGTGTGTGTGTGTGTGTGTCTGTGCCAAACGTCTGGCAGGTAGCCAACAGCACAGTGCGCCAGTGAGGAATGCTGCGGTACGTGGGTGCACGACACGTTAGTGGCAGCCTATCCGACTAGGTTGCTCCCGTGCAAAGGTGCTGCTTTCCCTCTCCCACACACGCTGTACTTGGGCACATCCTCATGAAGCCTGCAAGCGTTGAGGAAGTGCTGGTTGTGACGTGTGATGTATTCCTTGACTTCAAGAAGCACCATAAAGGATATTGTTTCCATTACACAAGGACCGTCGAGTCCAGATTACCTCGGTGCCACCTGCTCAGCGTGACGGCCCGAGTGAGTTGGACGACCCCTCGAGGATGCCTGCTGCGCGGGACACGCGGGCGGAGCAACCTGCGCACGCATCGTCTTTGACGAGAAGGTCGAGGAGCCGCCAGATCGGCACCTCTTTCTCATCCTTGCCAAGCTCCACTGCTAGGGGCAGTGGACCTTCCACTGAGGTCCCTACCGCACCCGGTCCGCTGTGCGATTTGAGCACGCATGCGGTCGGTGTGCGGTGTGCGGTGTTGCGTGTAGATACGGTGAGGAAAGTGTTAGATGGATGGCGTAACCTAAGCCCCATGAAGCTGCAGGCTTCACAGGTGGACATGGAGGCCCCGCCGAATCTGACCACTGGAGCGTCGAGTGACTCAGACGGGAAGGCAACGGTGGCCGATGCAATGGCCACCTCGCCTCACACCGTGGAGATCGACCAATGCCAACCAGTTGAATCCCGAGGGACGTCGTCCGCCGATGGGACTGGGGATAATCGCAGCGCTTCGCCGTGTCCTTCCCCAGTGTCAGGGGCGTCGACCCCGTTATCGTCCTCAGAGACGTCGATAGCGTCGTCGCCGGAGATGCTCCCATTGACAGTGAAGGAGCTGCTGACGAGCTCGAGTGCCGCCGTGAACTGGGGCGCACTCCTCCACGAGGAGTTGTACGACGTTGAAGAAGCCGAGAAGCTCTACTTCAAAGCCAAGTACACTCTAAGAGGGAAGAGGTATCCCCGCAAGCGCCTGGCACAGCAAGTGCCCACAGCAACCGCTGCGAAGTAAAAGCGGCGTGGATGACGAACGTCGAACCACGGAGCCCTTTACGGTCCACCGCTCTCGCTAACCATACCGGCGTAGTGCACCTTGGCCATACCGGCGCCCTGATAGCTGTGGGAATCGCTTCCACGGTGAGTGGTGGCCGCGTTGTATTTTCATGCCCCCTTCTTGCTGGCGTACGCCGTGGCACCTGATTCCAGCAGCTTTCACAAGCGGTTCTGGTGTCACTGGCATGTACAGTTTGCGATGGATACGATTGCCACGGTGGCGCTTCGTGTCTTCACCCGTACGCCCCACTCTGACTAGAGCCTGATAGTGGCTCTAACCCTGCGCTTGGGAGCGCGAAGCATCCCTCTCGGTACCCAGAACGGCACACGCACACCCCAACCCATCGACTGTGCCGACTTGCTCTACTCCACGCCCCGACTGATGCGTGAAGGAAAACTAATAGTGAACTATTGCCAAGGCGCTGCCGCAGCGGCTATGGGGAGGCTGAGGGAGGGCATGCACACTGGTTCTCTCCCGTTTTTTTCCTCACTGCACGGCCCCAATCTCCCACCATCCACTTGAAGCGAGAGGAGGAACGACGGTGGGCAGAAGGTGAAGAGGCGGAGGACCAGGAGGAAAAGACGGCTGTGCGCAGGCACATGCAGAGATTGAGAGAGGGAGGTCAGGGAAACAAAAAACAGAAAAGGAAGCTCAGCCAGTGCGAGAGCGTAGGGCGTCCCCCTCATCGCCATCAGTGGTCCCTCCACGCCACTCCACTACGGGTGCTGGCGTGGGCCGTGACATCTGCCCCGTTATTGAGTGGGCGTGAGAACCGGTATTGTTTCGGCTGTAGCACCGCGGGCGAATCACGTGCGCCATGACGGACTCGCCCCACGGTGGACCACGGGTGCTAGTACTCGGAGGCCTTGGTATGATTGGGCGAACGCTTGCGGCGTACATCGTGAGCAACAGCCTCGCGTCGCACTTGCGTGTGGTAGACAAGCGAGTGGTGGAAATGGCTTTCCTCTCGCCGCATTGCAAACGTGTATTCCAGCAGCCCGGGGTCGAGGTCGTCCAGGCGGACCTGTCGCTGCCAGACCACGTAGACCGTGCCTTCGCTGGTGAGCCATTCAGCATCATTGTCAACCTCGCTGGCGAAACGCAATATGGTCACTTTGAAAGCGTTTACGAGCGGAGCATTTTGAGGCTGCGTACGCTCTGCGCGCAGAAGGCAGTAAAGGTCGGCGGGTGCGAGAAATATATCGAGGTAAGCACCGGACAGGTGTACAGCTCCAAGAACGACAAGCCGTCGACTGAGGCCGCGGGGAAGATCAAGCCTTGGACGAGTATCGCGAAGTACCACTTGCAGGCGGAGCAGGCAGTCACGGCGCTGAGCCAGCTGCCATGGGTTATCCTGCGACTTCCTATTGTGTACGGCCCTGCCGACATCAATGGACTAATGCCTCGTATTGTGTGCGCGTCGGTGTACCAGCATCTTGGTGAAACCATGCAGTTGCTCTGGGGCAAGGACCTCCGGATCCACACCGTGCACGTGCAGGACGTCGCAGCCGCTATTTGGCACGTTGTGTGCGTAGGTGCCGACCACGAGGTGTACAATGTCGTGGACGACAACGATACAACGCAGGGGAAGCTGAATGTGGTTCTAGAGGGCATGTTTGGCATCAAGACCGGGTTTTATGGAACGATTATGTCGACCCTCGCGGAGCTCAAGCTCGACGAGCTTGTGGAGGAGGCCAATGAGGGCCACATGGGCCCCTGGAACGACTTGCTGAAGTCGAAGGGAATCGCGGTGTCGCCGCTCACCCCATACCTGGAGCCGGAGCTGCTGTACAACCACCCGCTGTGCATGGATGGGTCGAAGCTAAAAGCGCTCAATTTCAAGTTTAGCTGCCCCAACGTCACCGGTCTCCTCCTGACTGACTCCGTGAACTACTGGGTTGAGCAGGGCGTGTTTCCCAAGCAGTAGCGGAGCTACGCAGCCCAACACGCGCCCTCAACCTGGTTCACCACCGCCACTACTACCGCCACCGCTGCATGTAACCCCCCCACCCCCTGAAAAAAAAAAGCACCAGCAACTTCTTCACGTGCATTGGCACACAACGCCGCTATGCCGATTGCGCCGCCATGACACTCTTACCGCAGCACGTGTCACGCTGCACTCTCTTACAATCTTGGCTTTTCTGTCCCCCTCTGGCTTCACCTGCTCCTGCTCCCGTTCTCTCACCATTCATACACACACTCACACTTTTTCACAAATGAATCTATCACATATTTTGGCGCGTACGTGCACCCTGGGCCTTCTACTTTTTCTCCCCCACCAGCAACCGCACGATGCTTTGTCGCACCTCCTGCACCTTTCTGGGGCGCGTCACCGTGCCCCGGCTGGCTGCCAGCACGCCCTTCGTGGAGCTTCTCAAGGACCTGCGCTACCGAACAGATGCCCCCATTAGCGACTGCAGTGCGGCGCTGAAAGAAGCAAAGGGAGACATAACGATGGCGATGGAAATTCTGCGCAAGCAGGGGGTCGCCAAGGCTGGCAAAAAGGGAAATCGTGTCACCCTGCACGGCTTTTGTGTGGCTTCGGTTGCGTCGCCTCTGGGTGCAGCCGTGATAACCATGTGCACCGAGACAGATTTCGCGGCGCGGAATGATTACTTTTTGAGGGTGAGCACCAGAGCGAAAGAGGAGCTGTCTAAGCTGATCACGGAGTCCAATGGCAACGTACTTTGTGACCCTGAGTCGACTACAGAGCAGCTTCGCCAGCAAATCAAAGATGATCTTACTGCCACCATTGCTGTGCTGGGCGAGAATGTGACTCTCCAATCTATCCATCCCCTTTGCCTTGACCTTGAAGACGCCCCTGAGGGAGCGGTGGTCACGCTCGGGTCGTACACCCATGGTACGCTAGGGGTACCTGATGTAGGCCGTGTTGTCGGCATTATTGGAGTGTATTCGCCACCAGTGGACGCAAATGCTGCGATTGCGCACGATGCGGTCACAACGAAAGCTACTGACGACCTGGCGCGGCATTTTGTTGCCAATGTGGGTGACGACTCAGCCTATCAGCACCAGAGCTTTCTGGGGACCGAGGAGACGGTGAGTAAGTGGCTCAAGCGCCACGGCGTGAAGTTCGCAGGGAGTACCGTTTTGGAGTTCGGCAAAGAGCCAGTGACCCGCCATCCGCCCAAGATTCCGCAGGGCGAGCGCAAGCACTGACTTCTCCATGCTGCCGCATGTGGACAAGTGCCACATGGAGGGAGCTGGGGTATCGGAGGGCCCAGATTGCCGTTCGCGGGTGTTTGGGTGGAAGTGGCAAGAAAATGGGTGGATGGGGGGAATGTGTGGGTGATAGGGGAGGGAGGGGAGAAGAGATTGTACGGTTTGCTGGCCATCACATTAGCTCGGAGGAATGCTACAAGCATTTGAGGAAGCAAGGGGGAGTGGCGAGCACCTCGTGCATTCACGGCTTCTGGGAGGGAGCCTTCTTTGACTCTGCTGCGCTTCTTCGGGTGTGCCTGACGCTTGTTGGCGTGTGGCTTGATAGATCGAGGGGAGAGTGTGGTGTGTTTTGCGGGTTCGCACCTTGTACCAAGTACTCTCCTTCTTCATCTTTGCTTTCAGAATTTGTTCGAGGGCGACTGGGCGACCCGGGCTGGTTTTTCTAGGCGTATGTGAGCAGCTCCCTCACACCACCACAGCTGCAGCGAACTTGTCTCCCTACCTCCGTTATTGTGAGAGAGGTGCCATTCCCGTGGTAGGAGGGCGGGTCCACGCCCCATTTCTGACCGCGTCTCACCCGTGTATCGTATGGGCCAGGCAGGATGTTTTCGGCGGCAACTCTTCAATCGATAGACCTGACGCGACGGAGCGTAGCTACCACAGCGACGACCAGCAGTGGATGCCTCGTTGTGTACCCGCAGCGAAAAAAGGCGCGACAGCGCATCGCGGTTGGCGACAAGACGGGCGCCGCACGCGTGTTTTCACTGGGGAAGCTGCTTGATGTGGCTCCGTCGTTCGAAACTTCTCCGTCGGGAAAGCCGGTTGGCAGGATGAAGATTTATGATGACCAGCTGTTCTTCGTGCACGGCTCGAAAATCGATGCGTACTCGAAAAAGGGGCGCTTGTTCTTCAGCTTCGACACCGGTGCTACGGAGTCGCTGACAAAGCTGTTCATTGATACGCCGTTCATATACACTGCTGGTGAGTTTATGCTTTCCTCGTTTCAGGAGACCAAAGAGCTTGGGTTTTTTATGGCCCCAGATCGTGTCAACGACCTAGACGTGTTGCGCATGCCGGACGCGGCTGGCAGCGCTGGGGCGCACTCTGAGGGCGACTACTACTGCGTCCTCGGTTGCAATGACCGACAGCTGCGGACCGTGAACTCGAGCAAGGTCGTTGGTGAATTCAGCTGCGACGCGGCGGTTACTGTGGTCCGCGTGGATCCAAAGAAGATGTCTGCGTGGTACGCCACGGCCTCGGGCTCGTTTGGTATGCTGAAGATGCCCAAGTCCAGTCCTGGGGTGCTGAGGCCGACGGCAACTGCTGTGACCGTGGAGAGGCGCCTCAGTGCCGTCACCGCTCTTCATACCGCAGATGTGGACCAAGACGGTGTGGAGGAGGTCATCCTCTGCCGCGAGGACGGCTCGGTCGAGATCCACTCCACGAGCAACTCAGAGGTCGAGGGGCTTTCGGTGCTGTGGAAAGACAACCTGGGCGAGAGCATTCAGAGTGCCGCTGCTGGATTTATCACCAACCTCGAGCGCATCGATACCGTGGTTCACACGTTTAGTGGCGACGTCGTGGTGTTTAGCCACCGCATTGAGGCCCCTGATGCGGCGGCAGTCCCTAGTGCCCTCAGTGCGAAGCCGGTGGAAGTCGATGTGGTGAGCCTGCCGTCGGGGCCGAAGTCAGCAAAGCAGACATCTGGCACCACTGGTGGCCTGGAGGAGCCGACGACGCGTGATATCATCGACGCCCACCTCCGAAAGGTCCAGGAGGACGTGGAGCTGCTGCGGAGCAAGGTGGAAATGCAAACCCAAGAGCTCGCCAATGAGCAGCGGCGCCAGGTAGCCGCGAAAATCGGGGTTGCTGGTGTCGCCGCTGCGCGGGCCGTCGCCTCCACGTTTACGGTTCGCTCCACCCTCGAGCCGGCAGACGTTACCGCAGCGTTGACGTTGACGGTGTCCACAGATGCTGTGCTAGACTGCGTTGGGATCTTTAGTGATGTACCTCTTCGGTTTCTCGAAACGGATCGCACCTTTTTGTCAACACATAGGGGTGCTGGTGAACTCTCGCCACGCGCGAGTGCTGGACGGGCTATCTCGACAGCTGTTGCACGACCAGTGGACCCGAATGGGCGGCAAGTGCAGATTCGGTTCTGGGTTGACGAGGGGATATCCGGAACCATCCGGGCGACCGTACTGGGTGTAATGGCCCCACGCACAGCACAGGTGAAGGAGTTCATGCTGCGGCCCCTTCCCCTCTACACCCGCACCGGTGAGCGTCTGCCATCGGCGGTGCTGAAGACCATGTCGACGCTGAAGGTCTCCGGGGGGTTTTCGGCGCGTGACATGCACAGCTGGCTGTTCCGATGCATCTCCGAAACCCCCGACGTGTACCAACAACAGCGAGGGAGCGATCCCTTGGTGTACCGTCATGCTTTTGACGGTACCGTGCTGCAGGTGGTGTACGGTGATGGTGTGGCCGAGTGCGCCTCGCAGTCTCTCCCCGCGTTGCTCATCTTGAAAACTTCGCTCTCTGTCCTCGCTCATGAGCGCAGTATACTGACGACCATGGAGATTAGTGCGACCTACGCGTCCCCCCTGGCGCATTTGCAGCTCTTGGCGCCGCACTTGGATCGAGAGACGGCGCTATCGCGCGACCTAAAGCTCCTGGCCGGGCTACGCGAGCTTCAGGGCTCAGAGGGGGACGCCAGCACACTGCCGGCCAACTATGTGGACCTCCTCTCCCGAAGTGTTGCCCTGGAGCGCGAGGCAACCTTCCACAAGGATCGGCAAGCGCAGCTTCAGCGAGTGACATTAGCAGTGTTTCAGGCAACTTACTCGCTACTTCACCGTACCACCGCCCCGGCCAACGCGATCAAGCACCTCGAAGGAACGCTCGCCAGCAATTTTTCACTCGATGCGGTACTTGCTATCTTCTTCCCTAGGGGCGAGCATCTGGCTGCTTCTGAGGCTACCACTACCGCTGACGAGCCACCGCTTGTGTCCCCGCCTGCGACGGTGGAGGAGCACGGGGCAGAGGACGTGCCAGTGCCAGATGCATACCCGCCAACGGCGGCGGACGTGCTGAAAGCCGCTGGCCCAAGCGAGCAGACCGTGGTGGGCCCCAGCTGAGGTGCCTTGGTGCTCAGTGGACCGGCTGGATTGCGTTGGCGCGGGCTTCGCTATTGAAGGCGCGGGGCACAGTAAGGCAAAGAAAGGGAGGCATTCATTGTTCCGGACGAGGTTCCCAGGCAGCTGGGCCAGGCACAGACCTGCCATGGGGTGCAAGGACGCGAAACCCTGAACCCGCAGAGGTGTGTTTGGATGGCCGCGCCCTGGTGACGCGCCTAGAACTCTCGGTGAGCGGTCCAAGGGGGTTGGTGGAAGAGGGCGAGACTAGTCGGCGTGCGAAGAGGGGGCGGGATTTCCGTGAGGGAAAGTGGGGTCAACTGTTGGCCCCGATGGGTCGGCGGCAGACGGTGCACGTGGCTTAAACAACGACTCCTGTGCCATGCGACCCATACTCTTCGTGTAGTTTGCTGTTTCTCTGTGGCTATCCGCACCGGATGCGATAGGTGTGTGGCGCACACAGCATCAGCAGCGAAGTCGAGCACCAGGGCTGGTGCTGTTTTTTTCTTTTAGGTCGGTCGGAGGGGAGGAGGGAGAGTGGAGGGGCTTTTTACCTCCTCGCTCGCATCGCACAAGCACGCAGCGTTTCGTTCGCTGGCCAACGCGAGATGAACCCACGAGGGAGTGCTGCGTCACGAAGCATTGCGGCGAGCGTCACTCTCGGGGCGCTAGCCGCATGCATATGCGCCTCGTTAGACGCGGTGGCCGCAGCCCCCGACACCCCAATATACATCATTCCCGTGGTCGCTGTTAGCTCGCTAAACGATGCCTTTGCCGACACGGACAAAGTTAAGACGAGCTACATCGCGGCGATTGCGGTCCTTAGTCTCCTAGGCGTGGCGTTGCTGATAGGTGTGATTGTGCTCAGTATCAGCAACGCCAAACACTACTCCGCGGTGTACGAATACAGCAGCGACGAGGAATCGGGGGATGATGAAGAGGAAGAGGAAGAAGAAGATGTGGAGCATTCCTCCCAGATGAGCTCCATCGTGCTAAGTGAGCTGGAGAGCGAGTCGGATGCTGAATAAGGAGGTGGTGGTGGTGGTGGTGGTGGCTCGGCGCAGCCCAGCCTGCTGCTGCCGCCTCTGGCTTCGCGTGTACGCAGGTGATCGCACCGCTGCAACGTTGCAGGCGGTGCAGCTCGCCCTGCTGCAGTGCTCTAGCCGGCGACTGCGTGGCATCTCTTCACACCTCCTGCGACGAGCATCTCTGCGGGCGTTGGCCTCGTCCCAGGTCTTTGACGTGGGCGCGGACGTGCCCTGCCATGTCATGATCATGTATGTATGTATGTTGTGCGCACGCTGCTGCTGGGTGGCGCCGTCACGGCATTATCCGCCCCCCACCCCCTTCAGCTACGCCTCTCCCTGCTGGCGTAGCTCGTCGGATACGGGAGCTGGAGTGCCGTTCAGCGCAGCTACCTGGCATAGGCTTTGAAGAGCCTCACTCTACCCTCCCCTCACCCCCCTCCCCCTCCAAAAAAAAACAAAACAATACACACACAGACACTCACATCCATATTCACTCCCCTTCCCCGGCATGCCAGTTACTCCTTGCTCACTGCGGGCATGGCCGTGAACCGAGTGCTGCGGCACACTGAGCTTAACGCAGTGAGTTTCGAGGCTTCCGTGACATGCCACTTCTCACAGTCGCTGCCATGAGGACTGCGTGCGCCGCTTTATTTTTCTGAGGTATGCGAACCTGTGGGTGGTAGTAATAGTAGCTGTCAGTGGCTGGTAGCTTCCGCGTACACAGGGTGAACCAGCCGATTTCCCCATTTTCCGGTTAGCCTTGGCTCACTTTCGCACCTCATGCAGGGCTCTCGCGCAGCCTCTCCGACGTTGCTCTCGGGGTGCGTAGGTGACGCAGCAGGCCTCGGCGGCTCCGGAGGGCCTAAGGCCTCGCCACAGGTTGAGTCGCGGATTCGCATTCCACCGTCCGTGCCATCCTTGTCGGCGTACATTCCCGCAACCGAGCCGCGGCTCGTAGCACCCCATGCAATTTCTAATGTGTGCGAGCCCTCGAACGTGACCCATCGCTGCTCAGTTACCCCCGAGGCCGCCGCGTTGACGAGTAGCTTTCATTCGCTACCGTTTGTGGAGTGCCTGCTGGACAGGACCGAACTGGGGCTGGTCGCGCTGATACACGGTGCTGCCAACGGTCGGCTTACAAGCAGCGCCATAAGCTGCGGAATACCCAACCCACTTGAGAGACCCACAAACTACGTTGCTTCGCGCATATTATATGAGCAGTACGAGACACGTCGGTGGCGAGCAGCGTTTACATCTCCGTCGCCTGCTGCGGTGCGACTGGAGCAGCCATCCGGCTGTGCGGATCCGCACGATATGTCACCATACCGTGCCGCGAAGCGTGACTATGAGAGCGATATGTTGGCGTTTTCGAGCTCTGACGTTCCTGACACGGTGCAACGGATCCGGAAGTGGTGCACCACGGCCGACTACCGGCACGTTGTCGGGCGTGCTGTGCCCGTCGGGGATGCGACGCCCAGTCCACGAACTTTTACGCCATATCCTACAGACCTGGAAGACCCCATCTCTGCAGTGCGTGCGGCTCTGGTGCGGGCTCTGGGTTTTAACCCAGTGCTCAACCGCTGCGGTGGCCTTTTTTTCTCGGATGGGCAGCGCGCAATGCAGATGCTGACGGTGCCCCGCCTAGTGCTGGACTCCGCTGAGGCGACCGAGTCCCAGCATCGCGGCACCAGTTGGAGGGTTTCCCACCCTGCCGTATCCGCGCCGGCGGAGCGGCGCTACTACTACGCCGAAGAGCAGGGTGACGACCTTCGCACGAATGCGCTGGTTGACTGGTTTCACGATGTAGTTGTGTTTTGTGTGCAGCGCACTTTCTCCAGTGTGCAGACCCAGAGGGTGCTGCTGCTTGCCGAGGAGCTTGTGAGTCTGCTGACAGCGCCACTTCCTCCGCTAGCGCAAGATCGAGTGGATGCTACACCGCCCGGTGACCGCTTAGGGGGCGGCGAGGACACGCCGTCGGACGACGATGTACACGTGGCGGTGGCCGACCTTCTTACCACCCGACTGCAGCCACTCTGTGTGTCGCACCACACGGTCGCACTGGTTCGGATGCCGGTGCTGCATGATGTTGATCAACGCGCCCGCAGTGCCGAGCGGCAGAGTCTCATGCGCCCCAAGTCAAGCGTCAGTAAGCTGAGCAAAAGGCGAAAGCTCACCTTGGCCAATGACGCAGACTCCGTCCAGCTGGGCCGCCGTGGTGATCGCCAGCGCATCGTTCGCATTGAGCAGGTCGAGAAACTGGTTGCAGTGGAACCCATTTTTAGCTTCCGCGAGGCGGAGGAAATCCTAGCGTTCTTCTCAAGTACACTGCTGCAGCACTGGCGCCTGCTGCGGTACGTTGTGACTCAACCCCAGCCTCGCACGCTGCGCCCGATCACGACGACTATTTCAGATGTTCCAGGTTTCTGTGTTCCGCCGTTAGACTGTTTCTCCACCGTGAAGCAGTTCGGCCAGCAGCAGCGTCGCCGGGAGTTGGAGCGGGAGTGCGCGGTGACACTGGCACAGTCGTTCGAGACGGATGTCACAGCGCCCCTCGCGGCTCTCCAGCCGGAGTTCGACGAGGTGAACTCCAGCGTTCGCGCACAGCTGCGCCAGCTGGAGTTGTGGGACTGCGAGGACTCTCTAAGCGGCGCGGAATACAATGCGACTCGCCGGGCCTTGCAGTGCCGCCTGCTCCGAAAGATTCGCAGCAACGAGAGTACTCGCCACCCACCTGCGTGCTCCGATACTTTGCAGCCCGTCACGACCCATGAGTGCTCACCTTCTGCCGTCGCAGTCCCTCCTGACGGTCCGGCGCCGAAGATCCCGGCGAAGAGCGACAAGGGCGGGAGATCTGCAGTGCCACCTTCCAGGGTAAAGTCGGGGGCACCAAAAGCAGCTGTGGCAGAAGCAGATCGCCAACGCAGCTCCGCAAACCAGCGAAAAATGGGTAGTGCCTCCCTCGTCGTGCCTGCCGTGGAAGTGAGAGCCGATGTGGGCTCCTTCAGCATTGAGGACGTTCACAGGCGCATCGACGCGGCGGATAAGGCGGCGGATGCGGCCGCAGCAAAGCAAGAGCCAGCTCGCCCGAAAGTAAATCGCTGAGCCCCCCTCGCCCACCTAGCCGGGGTGAGTAGTACAAGCGCTGGCCTACGCCGCTCGAGTCAGGGATTGAGGCGTTTGAATGTAAAGTATGCCACAATGCGCATCGATCCGCGAAGCGCCTGGCGGGATCTGATCTGCTTCTCGTGTCGCATGTCATACCGCTCCGCGACCCCTCTTGTAGCCTCGATATCCTCTCCTTTCCCCCCTTTCCAGCACGCACGTCTTTCTTGCGGACAGGAGCTGCTCGACAGACACCACAGCGTTTGGGGAAGCTTCGGTGACGTGGACCTCTGAGCTCGCACGGATCTGACCGTGTGTGCGCGCATGCTTTCACCTCACCTAATCTGTAAGTCTTCACTGCTTGGTGTGCGATGGCTGCCTCTTCCCCGCTCCCCCCCCCCACCTCCTGCCCTTTCTTATCCCTTTCATATAACCGCACAAATCTGCATGGTTGCGTGTCGCACCGAATCGCACACTGGGCCGAAGTATTCGAACGCTTGGCACGAAGGAAAGCTCTGATGCGCACCGTCAACGTCAAGGCACTTCTGGGCAATGCCAGACTCCTACCCGCTGTAGGGGCTCTGCGCGTGGCGAAGCGCCACACAGAGTATTGGGGTAGCACGGTAAGCAGCCGCACCCAGGCGTATGCCCAGGGTGATCTGCTTCCCCGTCTCGATAACACCCGTCACGTGATCAACAAATCAACAGGGGAGGCAGCAGTCGTCACTGGCAACCACCTGGGAATTGCATACTCTACGGAGAATATTTTCAATGTTGAGCAATATAGCTCTCTTGAGCGCGATCACTACAAGCCCCTCCGGGGAATCGACAAGTACAAAATCGAGCCTATGGAAGAGCACGTAGGCTCTTCCACGTCAGCCCTGATGGAAACCATGAAGACGTGCCCGGAAATGGATCTAAATGATGCATGGTGGGCCCGCCTATTCAAGGACTTTCCATCACTCCGGAAGCCATTCGACCCGACGCTCCAGGCTGAGTTCGAGAGCTTCTACATCGCTGCCCTTGCTGTGGCGCATGATGATGCTGCGGTGACTGCGCTTGCGTCACCCTTTGTCGAGCGTCACAATGCGAGTAACTTCCTCAGTTATGCCATCTACTGGCGTATCGCAGAGAAGCTTGCCGATGCTTTGGAGATGCACCCGTCGGTCACGCGGTACAGTAAGCTTTCATCCCGTGTGGCAGTCGAGCGCGTCACGAAGCTGATGATGAACACCTTAGCGGACAAGCCCTGGTCTCACAGCGACGCCACCAGCCCCTTGCTAGTAGACGTATCCAACTTCCGCCCATGGCACGAAGCCGGCTACTGGTAGGGTGGCGTGTAGGTGATAGGGGGTAGTGACGGATTCTATTCCACACTTTCGATTCCAGATTTTGTCTCTGAGGTAGCACACACTGGCACATGCATGCGTAAGCGCGGGAGACTCGAGATCCGCCAGAAGATTACGCTCCGCTGCCGTAGCGAAGGTGGATCAGGCGACTGAAGGAGGGGTAGGTTCTCGTGCCTACTTTTGTCTGTGTGTGGTGGGATTAATGCACGACCCAGGGCTAGGTAGGGGAGGGTAGGAATAGCTTACTTTGCCGAGCCAGGGCTCTGACAGCGGTGATGGGGAAGAGATGGGGAGGGAGGGGGGCCAGACATGGGGTTGGGGTGTTCCGTGGTGCACGCGCGCTTCGGTTACTTGTGGGACTAGCATTAGGACTTCCAGCCCTTCAGGGCATCTCTGTTTGTCGAGTGGTGGGGGACGGAGTGCTTCGCGTGTATTGGTCGACAGGGCGGGGATGGGCGTCAGGCCGCGCCATGTGTGCCTTTCGTTGCCAGACATTCTCCACCTTGCTGGGAGAGTATCGCAACGCGAGTGAGGCCGGCGTTTGGAGGCCCCAGAGTTTCTGGGATCGACTTTGGTTGGTAGTGGAGGGTGCAGTGGACGCTGCAGGGTCGCCCATCGCTGACAGCGGCTTTTCCACTGACACACCCATGGCCAGTGTGTGTGGGGGCGGGGGAGGGCTAACTTCCTTCGTCCCACGTAATTCTAGGGCAAGAGTCGGAGGTAAGGCGCGAGGTGTCTGCATGGGTCATGCGTGTTTTGGGGCACAGCGGTGGGGCCAGTTAACAACTTGAGAGGGCTCGCAACAACGAGTGGTGAGAAGGACCTCAAGGACGTGAACCGCGCGGATTTCTTATAGCCAGAGATGGATCGTGGCCGTGGTCGTGGTCGTGGCACGTGGGGTGGAGGCCGTGGGTTAAGCGTCCGCGGCGCAGGAAATGCACAGTCGGCTGCTGGCCGCGGCAGCTACCTTGGTTTTCGTCGCGGTGGTGCCGACCGCGGTGGCGGCCCGCGTGGGCGTGGTGGCCATCGCGGGATAGAACGGGGGGGTGCTGTTCGTGGCAGGGGTGGCTCGCTGTGGCGGGCGCAACGTAACGACTACCCCACCGCAACCTCGGCGGCCACGAATGTCGCGACGCTACCAGACAGCAGTGAGGATGCTAGTGACATGGACGAGGATGACGCGCCCAAGGCTCGCCCGGCACGCCACACTGGTGCTGATGCAGAGGAGATCAAAGAGGTCCGACGCAATGCGGGCGGCTTCAAGGAAAACGTGAAGACGGTGGTCACCAGCAACGGATCGGAGGTGCCGGAGCGAATGAACAACAAGGTGTTCATTGATGGCCTGCCATTCAGTAACACGCCGGAGAGCTGCTCTGGTACACTTGAGGATGAGCTGCGTAAGTTCACTTCTGACTGGAAGGTGGGGAAGGTGATGAAGCTGATCAAACGGGATGGGCAGGGCTTTGGGTATCTCGCGTTTCGCTCGCCGCACTCGGTGGACGTAGCGATTCGGATTCTGAACGGCCGGAAGTTTCTCGGCCGGCCTCTGCGAGTTGAACTACCGAAACCACGCGACCTAGCGGTGGCAGGGAGCCAGTTCGCGTCGGAGCAGGATGTAGTGCGGCAAAACTTCAACCGACAAGTGCTGCTCTCGGATCTCTCAAAGATCGCGGAACCTGAGATCATTCGTGAGGTGCTGCGAGACGTAGCGCCGCAGCTCGAGCAAAAGATCGAGGCGATCAAGATGGCGGGACGAAACCGGAAAGCTTTCTTGACGATGGCCGCAGAAGAGGACGTGACGACTGCCGTTGGGTTCCTCAATGGGTTCACTTTGCTTGGGCGTAAGATCTGCGCAGAGCGGGCCATGGCCCCTGGCTCGCTTCCATTCTCGCGAACCGCAGCGCCAGCCACCGCAAAGGCCGCTGTCGAGAGCCTCCCCCGGGAACTGGCTGCGGTGAAAGCGGGCGCTGCATCACCGCCCAAAATGTCTGCGCTCGCTGACGACGATGATGACGTGGTTGCCCCGCTAGGTGTAGCGGCATCTGCAACACCAACGA
The DNA here is from genome assembly GCA_002921335.1 of Paratrypanosoma confusum. Classification (NCBI taxonomy): domain Eukaryota; phylum Euglenozoa; class Kinetoplastea; order Trypanosomatida; family Trypanosomatidae; genus Paratrypanosoma; species Paratrypanosoma confusum. The sequence continues at coordinate 207,767 of PGOM01000052.1, read as the reverse complement.
CTGCCACTGCGGCGAAGGTGAAGTCGCTCGATCCCGCTCCTGTGAAGGCCACAAACTCGAGGGCATCTGCTCCTCTCGTAGCCGGGAAGTTCGACTTTCGGGAAAAGGGTCCAAAGGAGATCTTCGTCGGAAACCTTGGCGACGACGTAACCTCAGAGCAACTCCGCCAGCACTTCTCCTCCTGCGGGACAATTGTGTCGTGTGAGCTTCTGACGAACCCGGCAACACACCTTCCTGTTGGCATAGCAAAGGTGGTTTTCTCTCACGCAGCGTTCGCCGCGTACGCAAAGAACCACCTCCACGGCTCCCGCCTTCGAGGCCATGTGCTGCGTGTCGACCGCGGGGAGGAATCCAGCGCCCCGCTGGCGCTTGACGTTGTCGTGGAAGCGCCAGAGGTAGATGACTACGACGAAGACGCTTTTGTGAAGCACTACGGTGTCACGGACCGGAAGGCCTTTTTCAAGGGAACGTCTCTGGAGGAGTCCGGTGAGGGTGACCAGCGCATGCAAGGAAAGAAGCAAAAACGAGACGATGCAACCGCAACGCCTGGAGAGACCGATGCAAACCCGAGGGCGGCTAAAGCGAAAAAAATCGACTCGCATAAGCTAGCTCGCGGTAGTCAAGACGCTGCACCCCGCGAGAAGCCGCACGCGAAAAAGGGAAAGGAACTTGCAAAGCCAAAGGTACAGCACGCGAATGGTGGTAGGGCGACACCTGCCATGGACGATGAGGAAGATGAGCGCTTCGTGGACGTGGACGTAGTGAAGCCGAAGGCAGTGAAGGCTGCGAAAAAGCGGGCGAGCGTAAATGCCAAGAAGACGGTCCCGCGCGCCAAGCCCAAGGTACAAAAGGCGACCACGAAGTAGAGCAGCGGTAGCCTACTGCAGCGCCACGTGTACGCGGTAGGGTCGTGCGTAGGCCCGAGAATGTGGTGGGAAAAGGAAGGCGGTGGCTGTAATTGGGATAGGAGAAGTTGGCTTGAAGGGAAGGTTTTCGCTTAACTGGCATTAAGGCGTCGGTCCAGACAACACAGGCGGTCCCCTCACCCCCTCTCCCCTGAGCTTGAGATGGGGATGATGGCCTGGGAGCTGCTGTGTGGCAGCAGTGGCTGCGGAAACCGCGATCCGCTGAGGGCTGTGTCACTGAGCAAGAGTAGGGACTGGAAGCTCTTCTCAGGGATGGTGGTGGTTTTCTGGACGTGGAGTGGCATGAGGGGCGTCTGCTCAGGTTACACGAGAGTGAAGCGTAGGGTAGGTGCTGGGGGTCCGCGTTGAAGCAGAGATGGTCTCCATTTCGGGGCGCCCGGTGAACCGATTGCCGAAGCCGCATCCGGTGATCCGGCGCACGCGCAGCTGGCGTGGCGTAATGCAGGTGCGCTTCGACGATACCCGTGCCGATCGGAGTAGAATTGTGTCTCAAGCGTTTCTGATCGCGCCCCTTCGCCTCATCGGAGTCAGCATTCTAACGACAAGTTGCGTGTACTACTTCATGGGTCACGACCAGTTCATGCACACGCTTATGGGATACGAGTCCGAGATGCAGTACGAGACGCGTGTCAACCCTTCGGCTAGTAACGTGTTCGGCACCATGATTGACAGGGATCGTAGCTGGAAGTCACCCCTGCGCAATGCAGAGCAGGAGCTCCATCCATTACCGAAACTGGATGTGCTCCGCAGCAGCAAATCGACGTAAACCTCATCACAGAACAAGTTCGTCAAGGGATTATGAGGACGTCGCTGAGTCACCGTGGAGTGGCGTTTACTACAAATATATATATATATATATATATGTTTGTGTGAGTGCGTGTAGTTGAAGGTTTGTGTGGGGTACGGGAGAGGGAGAGAAGTCTCGGTGACCAGGAGTGAAGAGGCACAAGGCGATGAGGCCAAATCCACCGGTTGTCGCGGTAGTGGTGCCGTGAGTGGCGTATGAGCCGTGGCTGCACGACGGATGCATGCGTACTACTCGTGCGAGGCCTATGGCACTCGCGTGGCCAAAGCACCGCTGCGAGGCGAGGAGGGTGATGGTGGGGTTGGGGGCGACACTCACCGGGGAAGTCACAGAGGGCTGAGAGAAGGTTGTGTTCGCGATGGTGCTACGCACGATGGCAGATGTGGTGCCGCTGCGATCTTTGGATTTCTTTTCGTGGTCCATCGTCTTCACCTGGATTCCTCACAGTCAGTGCAATCTCATACCAGCTGGCTCTAGTGATCAGGCCCACTACAAAGCTGAGACACCGTACCGGTTCTGCATTAGTAGACCATGCACTCCGTGGGGGTGAGCGAGGGCGCCGTCACGCAGACGCCGCTGTGGAACCACATGGTGAACGTGCTCTCCAACCTGGTCCGCGAGCGTCCCCCCAATGCACTGGAAGCCATCGGCTCGATATCGACGCGCATCGAAACAGGAAGCGCATTACCCCCCAAAGTGAGGCTGGGGCGGTCCGCCCTTCCCGGGAAACTCCCCGATTCCAGCGCACGCGGCGATGCTGACGTACATCTTGAAACCGAAGCAAACTTCTGCGACACTCTTGTCCCGCCGCGCCCACGACGCCGACCTTTGGGTGGGGAAGATGAGGAGGAAGATGGCTATGGGGCAGACGCTGGCGGTGACCGCGAAGAAGGAGAGGAGGTGGCAGGGGAGTTGAGCGACATCGTTGCCGAACAGCGCGTGTTCAACTCGTTGGGCGAGGGACTGCCCCCACAGGAGGCTTTCCGCGTTTCAGTCGGTCTAAGGCGGTTGCTGGAGCGAGAGCCATTGGCGAAAGTGCGGTTCTGGGGTAAAATCCTGTCGAGTGCATTTTGTGGTTACTACGTGGCGGAAGCCACTGTAGATGAGAACCGAGCCCAGAAGAACGCCGATGAAGATGACTACGATGCCGACGGAGACGAGCCAGATGAAGAGGCTGAGGATCGCGCGCGCTTTGTCGCAAGCGTGAGCCACGTGCTGAATGGGTATGCCGCGAAGCCAGCACCGGCGCCGCCCGCGGAGGCTGCAGGGCAACCGAACGGGGTGAATCAGTATCGCTACTACGTGGCGTTGGCTAGCGATGTGACGATGTGGGTGCAGCTACCTGATGCGACCCCAGAAACAGTAGCGGCCGCCAGACGGGTGTACCGCCGGTTCACCGGGAACCTCGAGGCCCCTGTGCTCTGCCATCCGCCGTTCCCTGGGGTTGAGAAGCATTATCTGCGCGCTCAGATTGCACGTATCACTGCCACGTGCAAAGTCGCGCCGCGGGACATGTACACCACAGAGGGAGCGGTTCCGGAAGAGGACGACGAGGAAAGCAGCGACGTCCCCAAGTCTGCGGTTGGCTCTAGCCCTGCCTCGGGACTCGATTCGCTGCGGAAGGCAGCTGTGCGGCTGGTGAAGGCGTACGAGGAGGTGCCCCCCCTGACGCCGCAGGAGCTCCCCGACGAGGAGGATGTCGAGGCGGTCGCAGCCGTGCAGGCGTGGTTTCACGGTTACAAGCATGACGAGCTGCTGCAGGGGAGAAACTGGGTTCATATTTCTCCGACTCTTCTTCAGAAAGGCCGATACACGGTGGAGGCACCGGCCGTCATTCAAGATCGAGTGGCAGCGGCCCGCGAGAGTGCTGTGGATATGGGTAGCATTGACGGAGAGGGGGAGGAGCCGGAGGATGAGCTGGATCTGTTCGGCAGTGGTGCTGGCGACGACGACGATGGTGTGGGCGGTGGTATCGCTCGCTTCACCGAGCGAATCCATCCATTTTTGTCACCTCTCAGCGACGATGAGCCCCTTCGCTTTCCGGGGCATAGTATTGCCGAACTGACGGCGTGGGCGTTCCGCAAAGAGCATGGTAGTGTGGTCAGCGGCCCGCGAGCGTTCATGGCACGTTCGCTGCTTTGGCCCGGTGCATTCTCGTACGCTGTGTGCAAGGATGGAACCCCCGGTGCCGAGTGCCAAAGCGTATACATTGGCGATGGGGTCAAGAACATCGGAGGGGTCAATCTCGCCCCACCGCTTCCACCACTGCGCATGTTAGAGTTTTGCGAGGCTGGGATGACCACCCAGCGGGACGGTACGGTGGATGACGAGCTGCAGTATGCACCGATGCCGCCCAGCCCCCCACGGCTCGACCAAGACGAGGAGGATGAGGAGGATATGGGTGAAGACTAGAAGTATACCTCATGGAAGGGGCGTTGCACGCGCAGGCTGCGTTGCACGGCTCGTTGTGTTGGGCCGCGAGTTCCCAAGGCGGGGCGAAAGGGAGCCTCCGAGACATTTGTTGGCAGCTCGGCGGCAGTGAATCGTCCACAGTGGGCACCCGTAGCAATGATGTACATATCAGCAGAATGCGGCACGATAGCTTGAACCCCCGCGCCTCACCTCCTGATCCTTGCGCTACACTGTATTCACCACAACTCATCCTTGTCGGCCTGTCTGCTCAGCGTCTTCCGCTCCCATGCGTGCCGCTTCGCTCAGAAGGAGAAGAAGAGGGTCGGTGGGGCCATGTAAATATGCGTGGCAGCGCAGCCTCCCTTTCCCTCCACCGCACCCCCTTTCTCTTTTCGCGTGCAAAGAGGGGTGGGGATAGGGGAGTGTGTATGCGTGGGTGTGTTGGGGGGAGGGGGGGGAGTGGCGTATATCTGGCCAGTGGAGGGAAGTC
>PGOM01000052.1:178118-191185 GCA_002921335.1 Paratrypanosoma confusum | reverse complement strand
ACCCCACCCCCTACAGCACGGTACCACCGCCACCCAGGTGCAGCTCTAACTGGCAGACCACCACGCAGACCTCACCTCCTTCCCGCCGCAAGAGTGCGCCGTACCGGGACGTTACCGTCTATTGTGGTGGCTAAAGGTCTTACGTGATTTAGTGCACCTCCGCAGATGAGCGACTATCCTGCTGCCGCTCACCACTCTTGGAGCACCAGCCCTGAGCACCGAAGCGGCAATTTTGAAGCGAGAAGTAGACCGTGGGCGCAAGACGCAGGCTACGGTGCAGATGACGTAGTTCATGGCCGTCGCGGAGGAGATCACCCGAGTCGCTGCAGTAGGCATGCGGAGCAGAGGGATCCTAAAGATAGGGCCGGTCGCTCGCGTGGGAATCGGGAGCCGATGCCCCTGCGCACGCGCGAGCGTGGTCGCCATCACCGTTCTCGTGACAGCGTGAGCAGCGACGAGGGGCGGCGCAGCCGCGCGTCACGCACGTGCTGGGGGGATCGGATCGATCACATCGACGATAGCAGCTCAGCAGGGCGACCTGCGCCGCAGATGCCAGTAGCACCGAATGCCGCGTACGGCGCAGTAGACGCGTACTGTACGCCTGGATGGGGACAGACACCGGGCCGCCTCTCCGGGCACCCAACGGTGACAGTCGGAGTGACATCTGACTCCCAACTGCAGCCGCAGCTGGGATCGCGGTCTCATGCAACAGAGCGGCCGCTGGATGTTGACGTCGAGCGCCTTAACGCACACGGGCGGCGGACCCTGCGCGTGTACTTGGACCCGTTCTTGATGTCGTTCGCGCCGCTAAACCGCGATGACCACCGACCCTCTTCCCCTTGCGGTGACCGCGCTGTGCTCACGTGGGCAACCTTGCCAGCGAACCCACTGGAGGGTCTGCCGGGGCTGCCGCGATCGCAGGAGGTCGACAAAGCTGACTATCCTTTTTTTTGTGATGTGTGCCAGAAGGGCTTCTACACGAGGCAGCGGCTGGAGATGCACGAGGAGGAGCGCCATATCAAGTGCGAGATACCGCAGTGCAACTTCAGCTGCAAGAAGTCGAAGCCGTGGAAAATGGAGCTGCACATGGAAACACTGCACAACCGACCCGAGGCGCAGGAGATGATGCTGATGGATCGGGAGACGTACATCAAACGCCGCCGGGAGCGCTATCCCACCAACGACATTGTAAAGGCAAAGGTCGAAGAAATCTTTTACAAGGCCACTCGGGGAGAGGTGCTTCCAGATGAGCGTCGTCGATGGATGCGCCAGCACGGCGTCGTGATCCGTAAGCGCCCACGCACGGAGGCTTCCTACATCGCGTCACTGGAAATGGCGTCTGCTAGCGGGAAAGGTGGTGCCACAGCACCGCTGTCGAAGCGTAGCACCGACCAGAGCGAGGTCGAGACCAAAGCGAGCAACGCCGCGCCGTCCCCCGCGGGCAGTGCTCCAAGCGCGCCGCTGCGGCAGTCGCAGCTTCCACCCAAGCGCCCGACGGTCCTCGTACCGCTGGGGCCGAACGGTACCCTCACACGCAGCCAAAAGGTGCAACTCATTCGTGAGCGTTACCGTGACGCGGCTGCCGTACCCCGATTCTATGTGTGCAACCGCTGCGGCGAAAAGGGTGTGCATTGGGTTAACGAGTGCCCCAAGCTGGGCGACACTGCGTATGACCGGCATATTCTGTGGGGTGAGGAGCGACAGAAGCCTCCAAAGGAGCGCAAACTGCCCCCAGCCGAAGGAGATGAGACGGAACTTGCATTGGCAAGTGCGATGCCGCATAAAGACGCAGTACTGTTGGCACCGCAGGTGGATTCTGCTTCTGTCGCACCCTTAACGACGCCCCCGTCTGCTCCTCGACCGGTTGCGGGTGAGGAGGGGGACTCTAGCAACAGCGATCCAGACGGCCCGCCGATCGAAATCTCTGCTCGCGAAGACCCGGGTGCTGCTGATTCACACCAGTCTCAGGCAGCCCCGGCCACTAATCCGGGGCTGAAGCCACACAGTGGAGAGCGTGGATCGGCCGTGGTAGGGGGTCCCGTGAACCGTGTCTCCGGCCCTGAGGCCCTTCGTGAGGTCAAAGGCGGCGTCCCCGCTGATGCCCCCAGGCGCATTCGCCGCCTACCACCTCGGCCAGCGCCACCGTCGCTTTACAGCAAACTGGTGGAGTCTGAAAAGGACAACGATAAGGGGCTCCTACTTCAAGCTATCCGCTTCTTTGTGGTGAACAAATTTTTCCAGTAGGCCGCCGTGGATCTCCTTGAACTTATGGATTTCCTCTGACCATCTTTCTAACTTGGTTCTTCGATTCGACCATAATGCATCTCTCATATCCCCCACTCCTCTTCCCTCCCCTGCGCAAGGGATGCATTCAGGGGAGAGTAGGAGGGAGATGCACAGCTGATGAAATACTTTTGATGTCATGAAGTGCCCGACCTTCACAGCATCCCGCAGATTTTGTGCTGTTGCCTACGACAGGAGCGACTGCGCTGCCTCTTTCACTCCTCTCAGCCTCACCTCCACATTGCAGAAAGCGCGTGGACCTGCGGCAAAATCACGCATCAGAAGACGCCGGTCGTCGTGCATCCGTTCCTTGACGGCAGTTGGTGCGAGGCTGCGTGAGGGACTGCGGCCCTTAGCATCGGAAGGCCCACACCACATTAATTCTGTGGTTTTTTGTGCGCATAGCAGGTGACTATGTTTGTGGAGGACAGTGGTCGTATCTTTGTCAATGTGCACCATCCCGCATACCACTTCCTTGCTGACTTCCTCGTGTCCTGCTGCGAGCCTGTGAGTCGCACTAGCCACATTAACGAGTACCGTCTCGATGCGGCGTCTCTCTCTGCTGCGTCAGTTGAGGGTACCTACACGCCAGATATCATAGCCAACATACTTCGGTACTTCCGGCTGGACGATGATCGGGAGCTGCCGATCTGCCTGCAAAAACTGAACCAGTTGCGAGAGGAATGCATTGCTGGTAAAGAAAATCGGCTGCGAACCACGACCCCACCGCTGGAATCGGGAAGACCTGTTTCTCTTCAGTATGTCGCTTCAGAAGATCGTGAATGTAGAGGCACATCCGACACCGCCACTAAAGTGGCCGGGGAAATGGTGGAGGCGCACCCAAATGCGGCGGAATATGACAGTGGCCAAGTGATTTCACAAAAAATACGTCTCTCGTTGAAACGCTCACGAGATACAGGTTCTATGGATGTGGAAGCGAAGCAGGAAACGCTTCAGACCACTTTGGAGGCGGCTGCCAGCTCCCCTGTGTCAAGTCTAGCGTCGCCAGGTCGTCTGAAGCTCGTGTTGCGCAAAGCCGCGCCTTCCGAAGAAGACAGGGGGCAGGAACGCGGTGCCGAGTCCACGGCCCAGGCCAGCCAACTGGGCGTGTCTCTGCCGGCGGACGGAGGCGTCGCTGGCGTCGAAGCTTCCTCACCTCTTGTGCATCGTGCAGTGGTGAAGCCCTCTGCCATTCGGCCGCTTCCCTCGAATATTCAGAAACTCTTGCGGAGCGAAGAGAACGCCTCGCGCCTACGCATTGTCCTGCAGCCCAAGTCGCTGGCTACACCCCACAGTGCTAGAAAAGTGCCGGCAGAGTCGCAGTTGGCGTACTTTCTTGTCAGTACGGACCGCAGCCACCTTGAGTTCATCGTGTCGCACATGCGCGAGTACGTTCAGCCGGTGACGCTGCGAGGAGTGGAGCGATGGGTCATATCCGACGTGGACCGTGGTGTGGAGGAGAAAGTATTTCGGGGAAATAGCCGCGGTGCGCTCCTACGAGCGCTTTATGGTGTGGGCGGAGAAAAACGCGCCGCTGGTGCGGGGCTGGGTCGCCGCGGGGCATCCATGGGCTACCGTCAGCCTTCGAGGCTGGTATACAAGGCGATGATCCTAACTGGGAAGTTGCGCAACGTGCGAGAGCGCCTCTTCAAGCAACTTGGCATTCGTGCCGACTGCTTTTACGATTACAAGCTAGACCGGTCATGCGCGGCCCTGGGACTAACGCTGCGAGAGGGGGTCCGTCTCCGGCCGTATCAGGTAGCCTCCCTAGAGCGGTTTCGGCAAGGGGATAAGGCGCACCAGGGCGTTGTGGTGCTTCCCTGTGGGGCGGGCAAGACTCTGACGGGCATCGCGGCTGCATGCACCGTCGGAAAGCGTACCATCGTCATGTGTATCAACGTCATGTCTGTCCTTCAGTGGCGTGCGGAGTTTCTACGCTGGACAAACCTGAAAGAGGAGCAGGTCACTGTGTGCATTGCGGACAAGAAGCAGATCCCGGGAGACGTGTTCATCACCACGTACACCATGCTCGTGGCGAAGCGCCCGACGCGTCTCACGGCGGCGGAGCAAGTAGCCATGTCCGAGGACGCGAGGATGACCGAGCAGATCATGGAGACCATTCAGAGTGCTCCGTGGGGGCTGTTGATTCTTGACGAGGTGCACACAGCGCTCGCCCACCACTTTCAGGAGGTCATGAACAAGGTCAAGCATCACTGTGCCCTGGGACTTAGCGCGACGCTGCTGCGAGAGGATGAACGTATCGACGACCTCCAGCACCTCGTGGGCCCGAAGCTGTTCGAGGCCAATTGGCTGGAGCTGACCCGCCAAGGATTTCTAGCGACGGTCGAGTGCGCGGAGGTGCAGTGCCCCCTTCCACCACCATTCTTCAAGTCGTACCTATCCTCGATATGCGCGGAAGATCGTGGAGAGAGTCGCCGCCTGAGGGTTGGCACATCGTCGCTGGCGCGCGCCATAACATGCATCAACCCTACGAAACTGTGGTGCGCGCAAGCTCTGCTGGAGTTCCACGAAAACCGCACCCCACCAGACAAGGTGATTATCTTCTGCGACTACCTTGAGGGCGTTAGGTACTACGCGCACTACCTGGGGGTGCCGTTCATGGACGGTAGGACTAGTGAGGAGGAGCGTAATAACCTCCTCCAGTATTTTCAGTTCTCGAAGCACGTAAACGCGATCCTCTTGTCGCGCGTCGGTGACACCGCCCTCGATCTCCCCAATGCTTCGGTGATCATTCAAATCACCGGCTTGGGTGCATCACGGCGTCAAGAGGCGCAGCGCCTTGGCCGAATTCTCCGACCGAAACCTCCCTCTCTCGACAATACGTGCTCTTACTTTTACACTCTGGTAACCCAGGACAGCCACGAGGTGAAGCAGAGCTACGGACGTCAAAGCTGGCTACGCGACCAGGGTATCGCCTACCGCATCCTTTCAGCTGAGACGGTGCTCAGCGAGTTCAGCCGACTTGGTGGCGTGCGGTGCTGCGTGGGTGCGCCACAGTGGTGGTACGAGGCGAGTGCTCAGGAGGCTGATGAGTTTCGCAGGTTCCACGACGGTGTGCAGGGGGCCTCCTGGGAGTGCCACCCGACGCACTCCGTGGTTTCCCCTTTCAGCCAGCAGCTCGGGTTGAGCGAGGACTCGCCTCAGCGTCGATCACCTCATAATAGGCGGGACGAGCTGGCGCGGGTATGGATCCCTCTTTCGGTGGCGGGGTCGCGAAAGATCCAGCAGCACTTTTTGCGCGGCGATGACGAGGCGGTAATCGATTCAGAGGATCCGTGGGACACCGAAACCCGTGAACCGTATCAAAAACGGACGGGCCGCGATAATTTGCGAAATACTGCGAAGACAAGTGCGCAGCTCGTGGAGATGCTCAGTGGATCGCACCCTGTTCGTCCTACGGAGCCAAAGCAGTGGAGGGTCGAGTTCAGCTCGAGCAACGTTCCAGAGACGTTTGGGGTGATAAAAATGGGGGCACGTGAGGCTCATGACGTTGAGCTGGATGACTCGCAACCATGTGAGGAACGCGTGCGGCGTGTTTGCTTCGGACAGCCTGAAGGTCACCGCTGCGACGCTGAAGCGGCATGCTTTGCCTATGCCCTTCAGTCTGTCTCAAGTTATGGAAGAGCTGTCGCGTGAGTCGGCACGCTGCTTGCCAGCACAGGTCTCCTCCACCTCTTCCCACGATTTGAGCACCTTTCGCTTCTCTCTTTCTCACGATGCCGATTCGGACTGCCATTCGTCGAGTCAAGGAAACGGGGAGCTATTGCATCGATGATTGCTCATTGAGCTGGGTCAGTCCCATTCTGGCCCCTTGACCCCTGTGACTGGTGCCACCTCGTGCTCACTTTTTGTGATCAATTTGTTTGTGGCTCCGTCGTATAGCAGAGGGTGAGCTGAAGAGGATTGGGGGGTGGCAAACGCACTGCAGTCGACTACAGGTGTGCCTGTGACTGGACTGTACCTTCGTAGGTGCCAAGGGGGCTCCGCGAGCTTGCACAGCACCTTGGGGAGGGGGAGGTGGAGTGTGGTGTGCGTGGCGCTGCACTATCAATTGAAGTCGTACTGCCTGCGGCCCCATTGCCGACATCATGGCCCTCGGTTCCAAGGGCCCTCTCGAAGTAAAGCTCGGTGCTCGTAGTCTGTAGGTGGTGCCGGGGCCAATCATGACACCAGCTGTTGTATCCGCTGGTTCACAATGGAAGCAAGCCACCTGCAGTGTTAAGTCAACCAATTTGCCATCCAATACGCTCGGACCGTGCAGGGGTAAGAGTTCTTAGAGATGGCGGTGAAGTCCGTCGGAACGCAAGAAGTGCAGCTCGCGAGGCTGTCCCTCCGAAGCAGTACGTCGCGTGGGGTTCCTTCGAAGAAAGGGCACACAGCCACCTTTCCTAGTGTGTCCGCAGCCGTCGCAGATTCCAGCTCCGCATGCGGAAGGGAGCGCAAACAATCTTTGTCGCAGCTAGCGACAATCGAGTCTGGATCTGACGAAGACGAAATGCAAACTGCACCGTATGCTGTGAGCGTTCCCGATGTGGGAGCGCTCCTTCAGCGAATTCGCCAGGGAGCAAACGGTGGTGAATGGCACCGGGAGCGTGTCGCAGCGACGAACACTGCTGTGATTCGGAGTATTGCTGCGAGCCGGCAGGAGCTTCAAACGCGGCGCGACACGGTGGATGAAATGTACCGTCTTGCTCAGGAGCGTAAGCGCCGCGCGGGTGAGTGGATCGCCCGAGACCCGCCAGCAGATCGGCTGGTCGAGCAGGGCATCCTTAGCTACTTCCCCGCGCACGCGGTTCCCGTGGAGTCTGGGGGGCAAGCTCCGTTGTCTGTTGAACCTCTGCGCCACGAGGAATTGCTTGTGCTTGACGCTCCGTGCCGAGGCGATAGTGTTCCACCACCTGCCTCCACCAATCCACTTCGTTCTGCACCAGGTAGCGCTCTATCCATACCAGCGCCTTCTACCAGAAACGAGGTTCAACCCCTCAGCTCCTCCTCTGTGGCGCCATTCTTTATCACGGAGCTGGGCGAGTAATAGTTGGCCTTGTTAATAGCGAGGAAAGCGCCACTCTCTACCGATGGCCATTCTACGCGACATAATGGTGTGGCGGACAGTCGCAGCGACAGTGCCAAAGGACAGCTTTATGTATATCTGCAATTTAGGGTGACGTACTTGTGGAAGAAAAAGGTACGTGTGGGTGGGCGTAGGAGCCGGTAGGCTCCACACCGAGCGTGCGCTCCATGCCTTCCTCGATCCTCTCTTACCTATGGCGTCAATACTCTGTGTGCCCGCTAGTCGCGCATGGCTCAACGGGCCTATTGAGTGTAGTGCTGCTGCAGCTGACTCTCACACTGCCCGGCTGCTCCTATGTGCAGCCTTTCCGTCACGCATTGGCTCTTTTTTTTCAGTGTAGGAGCAAAGGATGCCAAGGGTGGCTCTGTGGCGAGCAGGTGGTGGAAGGAAAGGCCGTGAAAGACGGAGAAGGCTGCTACCGGCGGTGAGAGAGTGAAAAGGGCGAGCTGCGGCCGTCACACCCCGTGTACCTCACAGTGCCATGGATCGGAAGCGTAGCAGCGAATCTGTTGTCGAACTTGCCCCGCGCTTCACGATAGAAGCGCGCGATGACAGCCGTATTCATTCCACCATGGATGGGCATGGACCTTTGCGTAGAGATGCGAGTAGACCCTTGCTTACGCCGCACCTCAGTCAACTACAGGGGGTGGCTGCGACACTGTCAATGAAGTCATCGGTGACGGGAATGGTGCCGGAGGCGGCGGCGCGAGGTGGGTGGGTTCTTCCAGACGATGCCCTGAGTCGAGCCCTATCCGTGCCCCCGGAGCTACGCGCGCTGGCGAAGGTGATTCACGACGTGGACTACTTACAGTTTCCAGAGCTGATGGCCCCTCCGGGGAAAAACCCCCCACCGCACGCTGTCGCCGCGATCACGACGGAAATCCGCGGCACACCGCTAACCGCGAGTGAGATGGAGCTGCTGAACATCACATACAACGAATATCGACAGCACCTGCGCGGCGTCGACGTCACGACGGTGTTTCAGGTGCAGGTGGCGGAAACGCTGCGCTGGACCACGTCGATTGACTCTGCATGCGGCGCAGCCGGGATCTCTCTTGCCGACGTGTTCGTGACCGTTCCCCAGGTGCACAACTTCTTCCTCACCCTGACGCAGACCCAATTCAGCGCCATGCAGGGAAGCGCCCCGGCGCTGGTCGCGGACGCCACTAATAATGTGTTGCGTACTATTGTCAAACGAATAGAGGAGCACTCGGCGCAACGCCAGCTCCTCACAGAGCAACTCGCAAATCTGAAGCGTAGGCGACGACTGTTCCAGGAGGAGACACAGCAGGAAAAATCGCCGATGCGGCTAGGCCGTCAGTCGAGCCGGAGACGGGCGAAGAGAGTGGAAGATTTGGACAGTCGCTGTAGCAGCCCCCTGGGAAACTCGTTGAGCGTGCCACTCACCGTGGGCGTGACAGTCCCGTCGATCCAGACGCAAATGAGCTGGTGGCTGCGACGAGGAGACGTGGGAGGTCGACCAAACGCCCAGCCTCTAGCCACTGAGACGTCGCAGCACTCTTTGCTGTCTGCGGATTCGGCGCCGCCTGCTGCTGTGTTTCGCAGTCACAGTGGGCGGAAGCGCATGGTAGCCCTGGAGGAATCGGTGCAGCTCTTTGACTCCGATGAGTCGAAGAGGTCCCTATGCCGCAGCGAGGCCGAGACGGTGACGGTGGACTGTGGAAGCAGTAGTGACGCCGACGATAACATGGCCGCGTGGCTAATCACAGAGGATGCCCGACTGCGGGAGGAAGAGCGTGAAATGATCGATCGGCACGCGCTGGTGTATGCCTCGCTCGATGGGGCACTCGGGGAGTACCTGGAGCAGCTGCGTTGGTTTGCCGATGTGTTCGCCTATGGCGGGACCTTCAATGTCAAGGCGCACCTGGACGACCACGTAGCGTGCGAGTTGTGGATCAAGTACGCTGGGCAGTCGGCGGTAGGCTGCCCGACCTCACAGTTTCTCCCAGCCCTGCAAATGTTTCCGCAGTGGTGCTGGCAGATCCTGTTGTCGCTGCTGGACTACGGCCAGTGTGGTGTGATCTCGGTCTTTTCGCTGAAGAAGGTGCTGGAGGTGTGGGGTCCGTTCATGCTGCTCAGTCAAAACTTGAGCGAGGAGAGCGGCGTGTACGTCATGCACTCGTCGCGCGCGGAGCTCACGGCGGTGTTCAGCAAGGTGAAGACCTCGCTGGAGCCCGGGGACTACGCGGCAACCATCTCGCCAAGGCTTGGGGAGGTGGACGTCGTGCTGATGACTCGGGTTGGTGCTATTCACAGCATGACCGCGAAACGCAGAAATGGTTCGTGGACCCTCCACGGGGTGTCGCTCCTCGACTTCGAGACCATCACCGATGCATTCCTCACACTGGGGGACATTTTCAAGCGCCCCTGCGGTCAAGTGATGGGCCCGGAGGGGTACTTCCCGGATGACGGTGCTGACGCCTCGTTCAGCCACTGCGACCGGGCATCGCATGTCTTGCAGTTGATTTCGGCAACGATAGTCGCCGCGCGGAGCAACCCCCGGTGCACCCGTGGGTCCCGGCGCGCCCTGCGCCGGGGTGAAGGCGCGAAGCGGGAGTTCATATCGTCGATCGGCGGCGTGCTCATTGGTGGCGAGCGACAGGGAATCGCGAACCCGAACGAGTCCCCGACGTACTCCAAGTTACACCGCGCCTGCTTTCGCAACAACCGACGCTACGTGGCCGCGCTGATTGAGCGTGGCGGGTCGACGATGGTGAACTCCGCGCTCACTATTCCATCCATCGCCAAGGACTTCTGCTGGTCGCCGCTGCTGTGCGCGGTGAACAACCCAAATGGCGATCCGGTGGAGATCGTGACCCTGCTCGTGCAAACAGGCGCTGACGTGGAGTATCGCGATGACGCGGGGTGCACTGCACTCTATTACGCCATCGCTAACGGATACGCGGGTGCAGTTCGGGTGCTGCTCGCAAAGTGCCCTACGCTGAAGGCCGCGGAGGGGACCTTACCACTTTTTCTCGCCCTTGGGGTGTCGCGCTTCCTTTCGCGACAGCGCGACGTGGAGCGGCTAATGAACACCATTCCGTCCGTGAAAGTGCTTGAGGCCATTTTGCAGCTGTCGAAGCCGTTTACGTGCAAGGTCGACGCGGAGAGCGACGACACCCCCCGTGCCGATTTCAAGGGGGTACTGGAAAAATTGCAACACGCTAGTCACCTCGTGAGGCTCGCCTTTGTTATTCTGCGCAGTAAGCAGAATAACGTGGACTTGAAGCCCGATGATATTCTCCGTGGGAACGGGGAGCTAGCAGTTGCACTACAGCAGGTGAGTCCTTCAAAGGGCGGGGTGACGTCGTCGCTCACCCGCGCGCCTCCCAGCCCATCCGGGATCTGCGTTGGAAACTGGTCGGCGCGTTCGGATATGGACCCCGCTTCTATGTACACTACCACCCCCGCGGAGTGCCTTCGAAGCTGGCTGCTGACCGTGAACGAGGGCTGCGGGATCATTCCCGCGGCGGTGTGGGAGAATAACTTTGAAAAAGAGCTGCTGACCCCGGAGATGCAGCAGCTGGCGACCGAGCGCACCTCGTACAACACGTGGCTTTGCTCCCAGCAGCCCGAGCGGATTGCGCAGTGCCTTAGAGTTCTCAGCGACTATTGCTTTTTCTTTTCGTGCCAGGTGCACGTGGCCTCCCTCCGGCAGGCGCGAGAGGCGGAGCAGCTGAAAAGCAGGGCTGCGGCCCCATAGGGCTGCGCCTCATGCGCGCCAACCCATGTACATTGGAAGCCGACACCGCGACACATCGCAGCGGTGCCGTCACGCCCCACCCATCTTTTCACCACCCCAGCCCAGCCCACACGGCAAAAAAAAAGACACATGTGCGCTCACCAATTTTCGCCGTCTACACTTTTTCTGCGAACCTGCTCCTGCCCCATAGACTCGCTCCACAGCATTTCCGGCAGGAAGTCCCGCGAGCCCTTTTTACCGTGACCGCAGTGCGCACCCCTACCTATTGAGGGTTCAGACTAGCTGGGCCACGTAGCGCGCTCGGATGTTGCTGCGAGCACCGCACCTAAAAGTGTGGCGGTGCCTCCGCGGCATTAGGTCCAGCTGCCACACGTGGAACGGCGAACTTTCGACTTCTCTTTCTGCTTTCTGTTGCTGCCACTGCGGGTTTCACTAACAGTTGGGAGGGGGGGTGAGGGGAGAGGGAGGTGGTGGCTCTGCGACCAGAGGCCCTGTAAAGGAACCGTTCAGCGGTGTTTGGTGTGATAGTGAACGCTGCGCGGTAGCCGGATGCCATCGCGACATAACTCGCGGGGGAAGGCAGAGGAGCAGCGGAGGAAGGAATTAATCCGAAGCCAGCATACGGGGTACCGTCGTCCCGGTACTTCCAAGTCCAGTCACCGAAATGGTGCGTCCAATACCACCGCCGGGCCGAGAGGACACAATGTGGGGTACCGGAAGACTTACAGGACCGAACCCCTGGACATGGTCCTCTTCGACTTCCTCATAGTGGTGGATTTCGAGGCAACATGCGAATCGTCGAATGTGCACTACCCCCACGAGATCATCGAGTTCCCTGCTGTCCTCATCGACGTGCGGCGGGGAATCATTGAGCGCGAGAAGTCGTTTCACACGTACGTTCGCCCCGTGCTCAACCCGATTCTGAGTAATTTTTGCATGAGTCTAACTGGTATTCGGCAAGCGCAGGTAGACCATGCCCCACTGCTTCAGGTAGCCGTAGATCGCTTTGTGGAGTGGTTCGTGGAGACTATTCCATTGGGCGCTAAAGTAGCGTTCGCAACCGACGGGCCGACGGATTTCCGCACATTTCTGCACGAGTGTGGTGTTCTTCGCGATGGGGTGCACGTGCCGACGGTGATGTACGAGTTCATCGATATTCGGACCACATTCATGCAACTTTTCAACTCCGGGTACCGGGTGCGAAAACTCAACCACATGCTGAGCCACTTCGGTCTGAAGTTCGAAGGGAAGCAGCATAACGGTTTCGATGATGCGTGCAACATTGCACGGATAGCACTGGAAATGGCGCGAAGTGGGCGCTGCACCTTCAACTACCTGGAGTGCATAACGCTTGAGAAGGACACGCTTCACTATGCCATACCAGGATATCCCATCTATCGCAGCGACTCCGGTAGCTGTGAACTTGACCGGGACATTGTCGAAGATATAGCAAAGCGTTGCTTTGGGAAGGCTTACTTCGAATACGGGAGCCGTGCTGCCGCAGAAATCCAGCGATACCGTCTTCTCTACCCGGCATGTTTTTCGCAGGCCATGATGTACCCGGAAGACGACAAGGCGTTTAACAACGCGCGTGCGCTTCGTCGGAAGGTCGCAGTGGTCGCTGGCGTCGTGGTGCTCTTTGTAGTGCTTGCTATCGCGAAGGTGTGGATGCGCCGATGGGGCCTTATTGCGTAGCGACCCCTTCCATCCCACTCCTCCGATCCGGAAGTGCGGTGTACTGCAAGGAAAGAGGTATGATGTGGGCTGGCCGAAGGGGGCTGCTCCGTCAAGCGTGCAGAGTCCGAGCTATCTGCGACGTCCCCAGAGGGGCTGTGGGTTAAGTACGTGAAGGGTGAGGCAAAGCACGACTGGCATGGATAGAGGAGGGGCGGGCGGGGTGAAGTGGTGCTGCTTGTCGCCTACGGCTGTGGTTCGTGCTCGCGTGTTTAAGGTGGGAAGGGCGATTGA
>PGOM01000052.1:162603-178093 GCA_002921335.1 Paratrypanosoma confusum | reverse complement strand
CCCCTCTACCCCCCTCGCAACTACACCCACTGGCTGTGCGGCTGATCTTCAGCTGTCTTGCGACACGTGCCATCCCCGCCGCTGCGGCCCGCATCCCTGGCTTCAGGTGCTCCATTGACTGCCGTCGTGTCGTGGGCGTACGTTGGGGTAGGCCCCCGGCATGCATACATGGGCTGCCCCACCACTCACAGTCGCACATACCTACACGTGCGCGAGTACAGGTCGAATCCGATCGTGTTTTTTTTCTCCGCTGGGCGCGTCGGTGTGAGGTAGGGAACCCTTCGCCGCGCCCTGCGCCACCGTACACTTGACTTCGCTCGGTTGCCCAGCTGCACCACGTGGCAACGACGTGAGGTGCGAGTATTGGCTAGTAGAGAGCGGGGGGGGGGGAGTCGGTGAAGTGGATTCCCCGTGGAGCCACGCGAGGCAGTTCTTCCACGTGTTACTTTTCGTGGGTTGACGGGCCGCTGTGCGTGAGAGAGGGAGAGCAGCACCGAGCGCGGTGCATTCCGGCTGCATCCTGCCACCCCGTCGCGCCTGCTCGCCTGCTTCGCCCATTGGTATTCCGTTTCCAGCCCGAGTCTCCCCCGCGCCGCTTGGTGCCAATCTGGCTGGGCGGCAGCCCAACGCCAACCGGCCCTAGCTCGACAACCCGCGCTTGTCCCAGCAAGCTGACGCGGATTCCATAGCCCGGGGCGACGATTCCGAGTGAGGCGCCTGCGTAGCTCCGTCTCTGTCCGCCTCACCAGCGTCGCTTTCCTCCCGCAGGCAGCAGTCGGGCACGAGTGAAATACCCACCACTGCATTGTTTTCAGCGACATATCCTCGTCTCACCCCGCATCCCCTCTCATTCCCCCCAATACACACTCACACACTCCCTTCCCTGAATTTCGCCCAGCCCTGCTCCGTTGATCCAGGTGCGCGTGTCCCCAGTCTCACTTGCTTGGTTCCTCAGCTCTACACTTCCCTCCACCTCCACCTCTTTCTCTCTCCCAGTTCCACCCTTTTTTTTTTCATTCCCTCGTCAGTGCATTCCCCAAGCATCTCCGATCTTTGCTTTTCGGAGAATCCTGCTGAAGACGGCTGCATGGAGGGGGCGCCCCAGACTATGCATCCCCTCACCGGGGATGCGGGCGGCGGTTTGGCATCATCTCAGGTGCCGCCTGAGCCGAAAGAGCTAGTAGTCGCGCTCAGTGACGACACAACCAGGCGGTTGACGGAGGGGTATCCGAGTTCGCGCGGCGCGCGCCGCGCAGACCGCCAAAGGCGCGCCTGGCGTGTGGACCCCTCAGCGGATGGCGTCGCCGCAGAGGGCGTACCAACGGCTAAGGCCCTTACTGTAGGTGACGGGGTAGCTGTAGAAGTAGTAATACCATGCAACTGGAATGATCCCGAGCCCGAGTCCATGAGGAGTGACGGATCTGGGAACGGGTTTCCCGCAAAGTGTAGCAACGACAATGACGTTTCTAGAGAACGGGATGCGTGGTCTGCTGAAGCGAGTGTAGTAGACCACAGAGCGCCCAACTGCCGATCGAGGGACTGCGTGCGCAATGCGGGGGGGACACGCGGGGGGAGGAAGAATGGCCGGGGCCAACGATCGTTCAAAACGTGGTCCTCTCTGGCCGACGATGCCTCGAGCAGCAGCGTAGGGCTGCCGGTAGCAGAGTTGACGAAGCCTCGGGGAGGAAGTGACGCATCGCTGTCGATGTCGTCGCCGATAGATGAGCATCTCGTCCTCCCACTCCTCGAGGAGCCGAAGGAATGTAGTACGACCGCTTCGCACGTGTCCGCGATGGCAAATGGCCCTAGCACCGGCAATTCGTGTTCGGATGCGGACTCGACTACGACGGGTGGAAGCATAGCTGGGGGGTTTTCCTCCACGCCGCCTTCACGAAGCATCGGCTCCGACGGAAGTGCGGGTGACTCTGGGAAAGACTTTTGCACAGGAGTGTGTAGGCGATCTGCGACGCCAGTCGATGGGGTGGCTGCTGATACGAAGGCAGCCGCCGCAGATCCAACGGGCAGTCCGGTTGTGCCGGGTGGGCGTGAGTCGAGCTCGGCAGCACTTCCATCTCGGCCCACCGCCCCCGCGCGAGTGCCCAGTCTGTCCCCCAGGCCAGCAATGGAGGCTTCCTCGGCCCCGGCTCCGCGAGCCAAAGATGCCTCGCCGTCCACGAGTGTCGCCGGCGCGGCTGCAGTGGGTACCAGTTCCACTCCCTCTGCATCTGGCATCACATTCAATCTGGAGTCGCGAGAGGAAATGATGCGCCGCCGCTCCGCGCAGGCGGCGGCCAACGCGGCGGCCGCGACGCACAACCACACGTTTTCCGGGAGCAGCCTCACAGCGTCGTTTTTTGGTCAGGGCAACTGCCATAACCGGAGCCCGATGTTGAAAGCGGCAATGGGACTGGGAACGCCCGTGCGCGGCTGCAGCATTGGGAGTAACAGATGCGGCAGCAATCCAGTATCCCCTGCGCTGTCGTATTACGGCGCGCCATCGCTCCACGCGGGGAATTCCCCGTGGTACTGTCCCTTCGACTATATCATGGTGCTGGACTTCGAGGCGACCTGCGACGAGTGCGTCACTGCCGATCACCTGTACGAAATTATCGAGTTTCCCGTTGTCCTTGTGGACACAAAGCTGCAATGCTGCGTAGCGGAGTTCCACCGCTATGTCAAACCACGCACGAACCCCACCCTTAGCGAGTTCTGCAAGCAGCTCACTGGGATCAAGCAGGAGGATGTGGACGCCGCTAGTTCGCTGGAGGAGGTACTGAAGCAGTTCGACCGGTGGGTCCAGTCGACCGTGCCGCAGGGCTCGCGCATCGTGTTCGCGACCGATGGGCAGATGGACCTTCGCGAATTCATGTACGTTCACAGTTATTCGAGGCAAGGCATTCGCTTTCCGAACATGTTCTTTCAGTGGATCGACGTCAAGCGGTCCTTCGCGCATGTGTTTCAGTGTCAGCAGGGGAAGATAAAGGCCATGCTGGATGCACTGGGCTGCCCCTTTGAGGGCCGCCTGCACAGCGGACTCGATGATGCGCGTAATATCGCTCAGATAGTCATCGCACTCCTGCAACACGGCTGCTCCTTCTGCGAAGTGCCACTCAGCCGCATCGCGCACCCCACGCCGCAAAATTCGACACCCCCGTCCGTCTACTCGACACCTTCAGGATTTGTCACCACTCCGTATCCGCCGGGCCTACCGCATGTAAGTGAATCGGTCACGCTGTGACGAACATGTATGTGCTGTTGCTGACGCATGCTCTGGCTCCGTTGGCTTTTTTTTAGTGTAAAAAAAATCGATGTCCCGTGCTGTAGGATGAGTTGCATGCTCCAGGCCCGACGCTAGGTGCTTGCCGGTGCGTGCGGTGCGTGAGCATTGCTACGGGAACCGTGACCCTGACGGTGGAATCAGGCACCGTGCCATTGGCACCGGCGGCTTGTACGGTAGAAGCGTGGTGCTGGCGGACGCGAGGACGGGAGCGACCCCGCCCTGCTTCGTGACCCGTGCGTGGTGGATATCCTAGTGGCCCAGTGGTGCCTAAACGTGATTCCACCGACCGGGGTGTCTGCCGCGACCACGGTTGCCCGCGTGCGGTGGGCGAGATGGAAGGGCATGAGGCCGTGGGCGTGAGGCCAGACGGGCTGGGCGACGCGTACGGTGCTATGGGTGTTCGGTGGTGCTCCGCTGCTTCAGGAGTGTGAGATGAGAGCCGGGCGGTGGCGCCGGGGGACCAGGCCGCCTTCGTGGCTCCCCATCGTCGTCGCTCTCTACCCTCCCCTGTGCCCCCCTTCGCCCACCTCCCTCATGGGTCCCCCGTCTCGCCTCTGTCGTCCCGGCGTGGGAACTCCCGTCGCCGGCAGTAGGAGTGCTGAGCAGCAGGCCGGGGGACACACAGAAGTGAGCCAGCCGGGGTGATGGAATATTTCCCTTTTGCGCATATCAGAACCACGTGCTGCCAATTGCTTTCCTCCGGCAAGTGGCCGACGGCAGCGCTGAGCGCCGTTGGGCCGGAGGCGGTCGCAACCTGCCGCGTGTCGCCCCTGTCGCACCCGCCCGCCCACCTCCAAATCTCCCCCTCGACGCTGGAGTACCAAACCTCTTCCCACTGTCTACCCTGGCACCATCACGCTTTGCACCCCCCATGCCCACTTGCATGCGGAGACCCTTCCCCCCCCCCCCCAAACCCTTTTCTTCTCCCTAGAAGGGGGGTGGTGGGCTTCTCCGTGTGGTCGCTCAGTGTACTGACTGGTTGTCCGCTCAGTGGATCACCATCATCATCATCATCACCATCATCATCATCAACATCATCGCAGCTGGTATGGGCGCCTCGCTTCAATTGCGCTTTCCCCGCCAAACTGCCTCTGCTCGTCGGGGGCCGAGGCAGCTGGGGCCGCCGGGATCTACTGCGGCAAACCCTCTCCCTGACACCCGAGCCCCCAAGCTCGCTCTTCCTTTCCCACCTTCATGTCCTCACCCCTGCCCTTGTTGGTTGCTGACGGTGCATCTTCATACGGATCTGCAGTGATGGACATACCTGTCCCATTTTCATCCCCGCGACGGTGGAGGACGGCAGTCTTCCCTTCGAAATTCAATGTCGTGGCAATGGAGGCCGGCGGTGGGCAGTAGGGAGAGAAGAGCCCGTCGGCGGCCGCACTAAGGGGGATGCACCGTCGGACTCTCAAACACCACCGTGCCGCATGCGCTCACGGCTGCCTCCAGCCTGCTCAAGTGCACCGCGCTCTCTGCGACTCCTCCAGTCAATTCACCCTCACCCTCACAGATACCTGAACGCCGAAGCTACCCTCACTAGCCCCTGCGCACGCACGTGCACACTGCACATGAGACTGGGTGCACGCGCACGCGCGTCTCCGGTAGGATTCCAGACTGCCGACTGTTTCCAGCTTGAGGGTGAGTCATACAAATTATGAACTGTCTCGCAAAAGAACTTGAGCACCTCGAGAGGCAAAAAGAGCAGCGCGCACGCCGGCGTGGCGTAGTGCGCAAAGCTGAGGGGATAGCCTTTGAGAACAGCAATGGATCGAACGGGGTACCTAACATCCCGGTGAATGCTGGTGGTGACGACCTATCGCGTGCGGAGACAGAAAACGAGGCGTCGCCCTCCTCATCTGCCTCGGACTTTCCTGTGGAAGGCGGCATGTTTTCCGCTCTTGACGTGTTTTCGCACGCGAAAGGGGGAGCTGCAAAAAGTGGTGGTTGCTCTCAAAGTGAGTTGCGTCGCCTGGTGAAGCGTGAGACGCAGCGAATCTGCCAGCAAAAAGGCCGAACAAACGGCCACCTTAGCTCATCTACCGGGGGCAGTCCGGTGTGCATTGTTGTGCGGCAGGATCCTAACGCTGCTGCGGATGCATGCAGCCTCTGCTGCAGCTCTGTCAGCCACGTGGACGGCCACGACGCGGACTCTGTGGTCGAAGCAGCCGGGCTTTCAACACCGCAGTCCAACGGGGTTTCAGAGCAGCAACCTCTAGAGGTACAGGCGCGGTTGGAAGCGATGGATCGCCCAGCAGAAGTAACGCTGGGCGTCGAATCAGCGAAGCTGTCCTACGCAGATATGCTGAAAAAAAAACGACACCAGCCGCCAGAATCGACCGGTGTAGTGACCGATGGAGACGTGGGAAACCATGTCACCTCCAAAGCCGCGTCATCGGTGAGGGTGTATCCACGGCTCATCCCCCAGCCCTTTTCCCACATCATCGTGTGCGATTTTGAGGCGACGTGTGACTCCTCCAGCTCGGGGTTTCCGCATGAGATCATTGAGTTTCCTGCGCTATGTATTGACACGGCAACACTTGAAACAGTTGCCGTGTTCCACACATATGTGCAGCCAACCAAATTTCCGCAGCTAACGCGGTTCTGCACCGATCTTACTGGCATCACCCAGGCGCAAGTTGGCAGTGCCCCGACGATTGTGGAAGTTATCGCCAAGTTCCGCTCGTGGCTGCATGACACGGTCTACCCTTTGGTGCGTGCAAGGCTGAAAAACGGCCCGCCGCTGAGCGAATGCCTTCAGCGGCGGCAGCTTAACGCGTTTGTGTATGACGATGACCTTCCGGTGGGGCGGCACACGCGGCTTGGGCCAAGTAATAGCGGCGCCCCGACACGGACCGATAGCCTCGACAAAGCTGCGGGAGGCTACCGGTTCACCAAGGAGTCAACGAAGGAAATCGAGAAGCGGGTTTGCTTCGCGACCGACGGACCGTGGGACATGAAGAAGTTTGTGGTTCAATGCCACGTGGAGCGTGACGGCATCAAATTTCCTCCGCTGTTCCACCGCTACATCAACGTGCGCCAGTGCTTTTCCGATTTCATGAAAGCAAAGCCAATAATGCTCACCATCATGCTTCGGAAACTGGGGATGTCGTTCGTTGGCCGCCCACACAGCGGCATCGACGACACGAAAAACATCGCACGGGTTCTGGTAGCGCTGCTCAGCCGCGGATTTCGGGTAAACCACGTGTCCCTGATTGCCTGCAGTGGCTACTCAGAAAGCAAGGGCCACAGTGGGCCGTTGCCAGATGAAATGGCGGAGCTGCTGCTGGAGGAGTGCGAGAAACCTCGCGGCGGTCGCTCCCGCCACCGTCAGTAGGCACCAGCCTCCGACCCTTGAAATGGGGTGAAGTAGTGGTGGTGCTCATTGTGGAAGTGTGTGTGTGTGTGTGTAACGTGGGTGTAGCTTGTGGAATGTGCACAAGGCGATTGGTGCGACGGGAAGTAGTTAACGGGCAAGCTCTCCGCTTTCAAGCAGAGTTGCTGAAGCAGGGCATGCTGGGGGAGGGGCGATGGCTGACGCGTTGCGAAGCCGGAGGCTGGTCATTGGCACTTCCACCGAATAACGCCACATAGCCGGGCCTCCTCGCTGTACTGCTGAGTACCACTGCTATGGGCGGCGCAGTGGGGATCCGCTGCCCGAAGTATTTGCGTTCGTCGCTCCAGGTAGTTGTCTTCGCCCCTCCCTCCACCTGCCCATCCAGCCACCGCCGCGCACTACCCAAGCGCCATGAAGTGTTTCTGATCGTCAGGTTCCACTCACACAACGGATCACCGAAATCCCCGCATTGGCCTAACCTCAGTGGGGCGGTGCGGTGCGGTGCGGTTCAGTCGTACCTTGTGGGTGTGGCCGCGACACGATCGCGGTGGCGAAGCAACACGGCACCGCACTCCCTAGACGCCAAGATGAGTGGCGATTCCCGCAGTGTGTACCATGTGCAGCTTACTCCGAAGCGCCGCTCTGCCGAGCAGCGCAGCGTCTCGCCCTTTTCGACCTTAAACTCCCCCGTTCCGTCCCACTTGCTGGTCTCCACCGCAACGACACAGCCGCTCCTCTCAGAAGCTCCGCGGCAAAGCAGCCCTGTAATTGCTGCAGGCACTCGTACTGAAGTAACTGCCCGAACCATTGTGCAAATAGATGGCACGAAGTCTCGCGATGGTCGTGGCCGTGTAGTTGCCACGGCGGGCCTGCACCTGGCTCCAGGGTTGCAAGCCCCTGATGGCTTCGCTGTGCACGACGTACAGCTGACGGTGAGCAGCACCGCGGGTGATCCAGATGCACCGTGTCATTTCGACGTGGCTGCTGCTCAACCGCACATGCCGTCACCGCTGGAGGTGCAGCTACCGCAGAGGATAGCCCCCCCCTCCGGTCAGCAGCTTCCTTCGCCTATTGAGGTAGTGGCGGAAGGCGATCCACGATCTGGCAGTGAACGTGTGGAGATTGGCCTTTCTCGGATCGATCCGCAGGGGCATAGTGAGTCGCCGCACAGCCTGGGGAACGATGACGCTACTACATCGGACGAATTTCTCCACCCCGTTCGAAGAAAACGCGACTCTGCGACGACAGTGGCGGGTAGTAGCTCTGCACCACACGACGACGACGTGGGGAAGGACAGCGACCTTGTGCGTCAGGTGAATCCCCGATGCAATGACGGCGATGACAGCGATGATTCTCCCATCGCTGGCGGCTTTTTGAAACGGAACGTGTTTAACGAGCCTTCGACAGCGCATGCTCCCAGCCCCGATGAGGGGCTTGAGGATCACATGCGGTCGCCCAGCATCTGCGTCACCCCGGAATGCTTGCCGCAGCGGTCCTTGCACACCCCTCCAGCGACGGAGAGCTTGTCCACGCACGGGCCTGACCCGCGTTCCGCAACGAAGCGGGGGTCGTCGCACATTAGCGACTACAACCCCGCCGTCGCCCAAAGTGGTAGGACTTTTTCGGTGGGATCGACGGCGACTTCAGCCGCGGGTCGCATGCTTGTTCTTCCACAGGAAAGCCCATTCGGATTCCGACAGCGTGCGTCCCCGCGCAAGCGTCCGACCAGCGACCTTCCGCCGCACGTTGGCGCGTCCCCTGTGGGCGGCTCTATGGACCCACACGAGCTAGCAGAAGAATCGGGTGCATCAAGCACGAAGGCTCGTCCATACGTGCACTTCGGTGGGAGAGTCAGCATCCTTCACCCCGCCTCGGCTCCCGCTTCAAAAGCGAACTTTCCCTCTTCCATCATGGAAAGTCATGCAGACGATGGCGTTGATCCAGTGGCCGCGCACTCTGCCCCGCCGCAAATCAGCGCTGATTCCCAAGGAAACAGGTTGCAGACTGTATATGCA
This sequence comes from Paratrypanosoma confusum, assembly GCA_002921335.1. NCBI lineage: Eukaryota > Euglenozoa > Kinetoplastea > Trypanosomatida > Trypanosomatidae > Paratrypanosoma > Paratrypanosoma confusum. The sequence continues at coordinate 169,464 of PGOM01000052.1, read as the reverse complement.
CGTGATGGCTCCCAGGTGCCTTCTGTGGTACACGCGGCGCCACAAAAGTACAGCATTGTTCCTGACGGTCAGGTGAAGTCCCGCTCCAAAAATTTAATGACTGCGGCACCTGCACATCCCGTTGACGACGATGCTGAGCGAGTGGCTGTGCCAGAGAGCGTTGCCTGCGTGGACTACGGCGACCAGCACTGGAGTGTTGTAAAGCCACTGGGGTGGGTGGCTCTCCCAGCTTCCCTGGGCGATGAGCAGCGCTCCAACGTGACTCCAAGCCGTGGGGGCGCTGGTGGTGGTCCTGCTTTTACCACAAGCAGCATCGGTTTCAATGGCTCCTCGGCATTTAGCTCACCGTTCCTAGCCCGCACGCCGATGTCGAACCTGCCTGACAAGGTTGTAGGGGAGAAAGGTCTCCGGGACACCTCGGTTGACGTGTCTGGTTCCAAGCAAAGCCCGCTATTCTTCTTTACAACCCAGGAGCGCTCCCGCCATGAGCAGCAGGTGGAGGAGCTGCAACGCAACCGCCCTGCATCTCTTAGCACAAGCGATGAGCCGAACCAGGGTGTGCCCGAGACCAATGGGCGCAAAGACGTTGGGTGCACAAGTGGCGCAGAAGGTATGCGGCTACCTATCTATCCAGTGACCACAGGGGCAAGTGGTGTGTTGTCTATCGACGTCACAGTGGCCGATGAGTTCCAGCGCCGAGGTGGCGCTACCGCGGGCACCGTTGCCGGTGACCCCAGCGCCCGTCCTGAGGGTGCCCCACTGCCATACGTGACTGAAGTGTCGGCCGGCCCCGAGGAAGTCGCGGTGGCTCCCATCAGCCGCCGTAGCACTTCTTCTGCTAGCAACGCGCGTCCCAGTGTCGAGCACACCTCGGACTCCGTCGTCGGGCCAAAGCGGCTTTTTGGACTTCCACCCACTCCGCCATCGCGGAGTGCTGGGAGCACTAGTACTTCCGCGGATGAGGCCGTGGCAGCGCGTAGCACGAGCCCCAGACCTAATGCAGAGCAAGCCAGCGCAGACGGATATGAGCGACTTCGTGCGGCTGCCCCCGCTGCAGCAAATCCTGTAGGTGGGAGTGGTAGCACCCTAATTTCTATCTCAACACCAGCGGTACAGTCAATAGGTGACACTCCAGCACCCGCAAGCAGAAATGGCCGTAGTCAGGCGCATCAAGCTGTCCAGGAGACGGCCTCACTGGAGTTCAGGCCACCCCCTGTTGAAATCAGTGAGGAGCCACCGAGCGAGCAGCAGGCTGCTTGGCAGCGCGTGGTGAAACAGTTTCTCGCCCGAAGAGAAGTGAGCACGCTGCAGCAATGCTGGCGTAAGTGGAATCGAGCCCTGCTGTGCAGTGTCATCAAGACGTACCATCCGCGCGTTGCAGGTGCCCAATTGACGAGGTCTCCTCCTCCTGGCACTGCGGAGGCCGCCGGAGTCCGCCACCTGGAGAGTTTGGGGGGTACACCAGAAACGGCCGTAGTGACAATCCGCGACAGTCAGGGCAAGGGCGTCATGAGAAGTGAGGCGGACTCTGTGAACCGGCACGGGAGCCACAGCCTGCAACGCGCTCATCATCGGCATCGAGCGCGCACAATATCTGCGGACGGCAGCTCGGGCGATACCCACCACGACAGGCATAGAAGTTCATTGATGGAACCCCGTCGGTATGTCTCAGCACCGCCGCCCCGACGAAGCAGTCCGCACCGCAGCAGTCATCGCGTTGTGGCTTCTTCCGTGAAGCGGACTCCCTGCGAACCCCAGCCCTTCCTGAAACAGCGAGTACAGATTTTCTCAGCATGCCACCCTTCACCCGCGACCGATGGGGTGACTACGTGTCTTGCTGCCCGCTCAGACGGCATTGATCACATGAGGGGAACGGAAATAGAAGTTGAAAGGACTTACGTGAACTGGTGGCTCCATCCCGCTCTCTCTGCGCCAGGGGGCGAGGGAAATTCGCGACGGCAGGGGAGTCGGGGCCGATCCCGTGATACTAGTGCGTCGCGCAGAGACAGCCGGTACCAGAGGAAGCTTCAACACATTCTGTCACAGCTCAGTGATGACCTGCAGCAGCGGGTGCGAAACGTGCTTTCATCATCAGAAGCCACCACGGACTTATCTTCCTCCGATGTGTCGTCTTATCATGTGACCACTCGCAACCGCTACGCGACCAGCGATCGATGTAAACCACGGGGGGTGGACGAGGAACGCGAACTGTTACAGCGGTGGATGCTGTTCCCCAAAACGCAACGGTCGCTCGAAAAACTACGTCAGCGTGCCATGCGCTCGCCCAGCAGAGCACAAACCCTGAGCACCCAAACGCCACCCCTCCTGGAGCTTCGTGTAGCACTGAATTCTGAACGTGGTGCCGTTGGAGACGTTGGAGGGGCGGCCCCGTGTGAATCACCGGAGATGTATGGTGGTAATTCAGAACCTCTCCATGAACGCGGGCACCGACGCACGGCTACCCCACAAGACCCCAGCGCCCGCACCCGAGCTCCTGGCGAGTCCCATTGTGCAGTGACGTTGGCAACCCGACGCGGCGTGGTGCTGGCCCCCAAGGCTTCTCCTGATATTCCCAGCGGCGATCGCGATGGCTGGCAGAAAAGTGATGCGGAATCCAAACGCTGGGACGGCTGCAACGAGATCCACAGCATTGATGCTCCGCTTCCACAGGTGGCGGCGGCAAGCCACACTGGCTCTTCCCCGGAAGACCGGGTGACAGCCGGTACCCGCAGGCCAGGTAGGGGCAGTGACAGTCAATTACGCGAACCGACGCACTGTGGTCGTCATGGAAACCCGAGTGACGAGGCCTCTGCAGTCGACTCGGAAGGTTTGAAGGCATGCAGCCGCCACAGCCGTGGACGAGGCGGCGGCAGAAGTCTCACACGTGGCCACCCTGTGTCGATCGCATCTGTCACCAGACAAGATGGTGAGCAAACGAAACCAAGGCGAAGCCCTGAATCACGCGGGAGCTGTCCAGGGAATCTCGGCAGCGAGTCAGAGTGCGTCGTTTGTCCACCGTGCCGCACCCCACTGCAAATTGGTCAGTTTTACTGCGTAGCTCATGGACGCCTGGTCCCGGTGCGTGATCCAACCTCCGCGAAGTATATCCGGAGCGACGGTGGACGGCAAGAAATCTTTGCCGTCGTTCGGTCCGCAGGACCTTCGCCTGGTCGTCCGCTGCGCTGCAGCTCTGCAGCCTGGTGGCACAGAAGTCCTAATTCCGCATGGCGCAGAAGCCCCTCTCTGGGGAACCGAAAACCTAGTGGGCGCCTGCCGTTGACAGAGCCGAAGAGCCCCCTTGGCCCACCACGGGTCAACCCATACTGCGCGGTGTGTGTGGAGAAGTATAATCTAGTGCTTGTGGATGAATTCATGAATTGCTTGCCGATCCAGCGAAGGGGGGTGTCGCCGCAGTCGCTGACCAACGTGTGCGGGCCATCTCGGATGGGCAATCCGATTCAGTTGGTACCAAACCTGCGTACCGTGCCGCGGGTCGGTAGCAGCGACTGCATCACACAGTGCCACGTCACCACCAGCCCTCGGGGTGAAGAGGAGTCGACGCTCCCACCACGGCCAGCGTCGTGGGAAGAGCCGGAAATCTCTAACAGGCGGCGAGGTAGTGCGCCTGCTGGATGCAGCATCCCATCTTTCTCCAACCCTGTCGCAAGAGCTGCACGCGATAAATCTCCTGTTACACGGTCGAGGGATATTTTAGCGACTGAAGCGAACCACCCGAAGGGGTCGCTTCGTCACCCAGTCCAAGGACACAACCAGATCATCCCGGTGGAGCCCCTCGTGTCCAGTACGCACGCCAGGATCATTTCCCCCGTAGCAGCCAGTGACTCAGTGGTGCGTACGAAGTCGCCATTCCATGAACGCGGGGCAAGTAACACCATCCCCAAATCCTCCTTCGTCGGGGACGGCGCATGGATCGCGACGGAGCGTATGAACGAGATTTTATCGCTCCTGCATCAGTTGTCACAGCTGTACGAGCCTGGCGACGCGGAACGGAACACGGCGAATCGAAATGCACTGCTGCACAGCACCAGCGGCGTGGAGCGCAAAAACCGCGAAGACACGTCTGCAGCTGCGCAGGGGAGGAGAACTTCCCTCGGCAAACTGACGAAACAGATGATGTTGGGGCCCCATGTTGTCCAGCATGGATCTCCCGAACAACGAAGCGACACGCGAAGACAAACCCCCCGCTCTGGCTGCGGGGCAGTGGCAACAGAAAAGCAGGTCACGCAGGGGGGTCACGGCGCCGCAGATGTGGCAGAAGTGTCACTACTGAAGCGGATCGCAGAAATCCGTGAGCGGGACCTCCTTCGCTATGTTAAGAAATTGCTCAAACACGGCCAGCGGAAGCCACTTCCCGTACCTGGTACGGGCCCCGCGGAGTCCGCGACTGACTACGCCACGTAGATAGAGGCGCAGCCTCGTTGCGGGAGCGGACGCGGCGCTGCCCCAAAACTAGAGCACCAACCATCCTTCGCCTGCGCCGTCATCCTACCCACCTCTTCTCTTTCCCCCCTCTCTCTCTCTCTCTCGGCAAGTAGATAGTGACGTGCACCGCCGAAGCGTCCACGTATTGGAACTGTGTGTGATAGCAAAGGCGAGCGCTTGAGAGATGTCGCACATCTGGTTATTTTGTGGGGGCATACCGACCGCAAGCGCCGTGGTGTGCACAAGTGCTTAGGCGCAGCTGGCTGACTCTGTGTCAAGGTAGTGAAGCTGCAGCAACGCACGTCGCACACATTCACACTTCGCCTCTGTCTCTTTTGTCAAATACAGAACGCGATGATTTACTGTGGTAGTGTAGTGCCAGAAGAGAGGGGAAGCATAAAAAGCGTGAGGAAGAGGCAGTAAACTTGTGCCGCAAGACCGCACGGGCACACGTGCGATGTGGCCATTCTCCATCGCGGACGCAATTACTCAACGGGAACTGTTGCGCGCCCAGCAGCTGGCAGCGCACCTAAGCCAGCCCATTGAGCTCGTCGCGTATCCAGAGTTTCCGCACGATGCATCTGATAGCGTAACGGGGCCAGCAAAGCGCCGAACTCAGCTTCCTCCCAGGCGAGATGGCGGTGGAACAGGAGCTGATAGTGTCTTTGCTCTGTTTCTTGCAAACGTTGAGAGAGCACTGAAGGCCGAGTTTGATGACGAACAGATGCGCCTCGCGGAAGAGGACGAGGAGCGACGACAGCGGTTTGCTGAAAGTGGCGATTCCTCAAAGCCGCAGCCGCAACCCGAGGGTAGTGATAGCTGCAGTGAATCATCCGTCGAATCGGCACCTGAAACACCTCGCGCGACACCGATGGGCTTTGCACGGAAGCGACCTCGTGAAGCCGGCTGTGCGGAGACAAGGACGACCATGGAGGACTTCCTTGCGAGCCTTACGGAAGAAGAGCTTGGAGTAGTCGTTGGCCGCCGCTTAGGACCCGGGGTGCGCGCCAAACTCAATGACTACCTTCATGCACCACGCCGCGCGTTAGACGAGTTGTCTGCCCGCCTCAGCGCCCACTTTGCGTCTCTGGTGCGTGCGTGGCTTCAAATGCCAGCACCATCATCCTCTTCCCGCGAAGAGGAAGTGGAGTGGCTTGACATTCACGTAAGTTTTTTCCCCCCCGGCTGGGGTGACGATGTAATAGCAACGCACATAGAGACAGTTGGTGAGCGGCGGGATCAGCAACTGGAGGTTTCTGTATCCACCCCAGTGAGTGACTTGTTCTGCTGCGAGGTAGTTGTCCGGGATCGCCGTAAGCTACGCCTCCGACAAGAGCGGGATGCATTTCTACGTGATATGCAGCTCTCTACAGCTGCAGCCGGCCAGAATCGCCAAAACACCGAGGAGTTCTGGAACAGCGTTTCGGTCGCTGAGAGCGAGTCAGAGAGCGATGGGGAATTCACGAGGCCTCATAGAAGAGGCAAAGCTTCGGGATGGGGAGTCGACGGCGTAGCCCCAGTCGGGGAACCAGCGCGTGCCCGCTGGGCTGTCCCACAGCTCATTCACATTAGTGATAGCTCCACCTCGCATGCAAAGGGAGGCGGTGGGGACGGGGCGTCACGGGTGCCGCCATTGATCCTCGGAGAGAGAGAAAGCAGTGCCGATGGTGGTACCCTCACCGAGAGCAGGGTCCTGCTCATTCACGGAGAGGAGGGGTCGCCAATGGAAGTCGACGGTTATGTGCCCCCTCCGTCTTTCGTTTCCACCCCATCGAAAGGCGGAGTGGGCTCGTCGGATGCAGCACGACTGCAGGGAGCACAGCATGGGGCGGTGGCCTCGCCTGGGGGAACCCCATCAGTCAGGCAGAGCATATTCAGCCTTCTCGGTGTCTTCTACATTTCGGTGGCAGGCTTATCGTATCCAGCGTACCTGTCCCCGGATGTGTTGAATGGCTACCCGCGGCTCACTGAAGACTCAGTGCCCGATGACGGCAGCACGACAACGCCTCAGCTTCCGCCTTCGCAAAGCGATTTGGCGGCGTTGATGCACCCTGCGAGCACGCAGGGCGTGGCAGAAGGAGGACGTAGGCCGCGGAGGTACGTTGTGCCGTGCGCATCTTCCGATAGCTTTATGCGGAACCTTTTGCGACTCTAGCGGCCTGTGCTCTGGCATGCATGAGCGCTCGGTGCAACAGGAATCGGATCGGTAGACGGCAGCGCGGGTCGCTCGCCTGGAAGTGAATAGTTTATTATTATCATTTTTTGTTTCCCCTGCAGGGATGAGCTGCTGCAAGTGGCACATCTTGGATCTGTCGGTCCTCGCAGCCTTCTCAGCTCACACTCGGCGCTCGTGTCTGCCCTCAGCCCAACGCAAACGGGGAAGTGAAGGAGGAGGAGGGGGAGGAGGAGGAGTAGGGG
>PGOM01000052.1:138976-153016 GCA_002921335.1 Paratrypanosoma confusum | reverse complement strand
CCCGCCCCCGCCCCCGCCCGCCCCGTCCCGCTCCTAACCAAGCGGCCGGAGGAGCGTGGCTTGCCTCACTGGCCTACTCGCCCACTGTAGTAGGGGACCATGCCGCGCGAGGTCAGCGCCACGACGAAGAGCGGCTCGGCCGCCATGGTGAATCGCAACGCTGCGGCCGTCCAGCGCATTTTCAACGCTCACGCGGCAGCATCGGGCGGAGTATCTTCCCGCGCGTCGCAGCGGAAGCCGCCCACGTGGCAGCACCCAGAGCCGCTTCACACCGGGCAGGGTGGCCGTTTGAGCGATGCCGCGCACGAAAATAACCAAAATCGCCTGGCGAGAGAACTCCACAACCAGCGCCTGCGCGAAGACCAGTACTGCGAGGCGCGGCCGGAGTGGTTCGCGCCGCGCCAACGGGCTGCGGGACTGGGTGAAGGCGAATGCGGCGCCGAGGAGGGCCGCTCGCTCTCGCGCTTTAGCCTCGGGAAGCAGATCGCGGCCCACAACGTCGTAATCCCGGAGACCCACAAGTCGCGCCTGCAGCTTGCGTACAAGGACAACCAGTTCTTCGTTCTGCGCGCCTGCAGCCGCAAGGCTCGACGGATGCAAAACCCCAAGGACGACCGCGTGCGGCAGCTGGACACCTGGGCTGCCGCGGCGCAGGGCAGTGCCGCAGAGCCCCAGTTGCAAGGGGCCGTCGACCCAGTGGACGTGGAGGAGATCAGGGAAAAGACGCGGCAGGCGCGTAGCTCTTACTTTGTGTGGAAGCACGAGAGCAGTATGCCCCTGCGGCGAGTACTTGATCCGTACCTTTCGCTGACGCCGGCTCAGGTGGACCTGAGCCACCCGCGCCTTCCCAATCGCAAGGTAGTGCAGCGGCTCCTTGAGGAGCAGCAAGGTGAGTGGGTGCTGAACAACTGCCACCGGCAGCAGATGCTGGATGGGGAGCCGGTCATGACGCGGATCATGCGGGGTGACTTTCACCTGGACAAATTCCGTGTAAGAAAGGCGCCCCCGGTAGCGCGAGGCAGGACAAACTGCGCCGTCCACCGGTGCACGTGTAGCTGCGTGTGCGCCTGCCACCATCGGGGCGGGTCCCCCCGTGGCCGATCGATCCCCGGCGCCGCCGTCACTCCATGAGGCGAGCGGGCAGGTCAGTCTTCAATAGATTTCGCTGCCTCCCAGCAATGAGAGCTACAGACAGTGCGACGGCGGCGGCTGGGATGGCCATTCCGTTCGATAGACAACCTTCCTCTTCCCCAATGCTCCCATCCTCCCATCCCAAACTCCCTCTTTTCTCCACTCTTTGTGGGCCACCACGGCTTACGGCAGCTCGATTTTCTGGAAGGCACTGCAGTAGCCAGGATCACGGCTGGTCCGTGAGAACGATGGTGGCACTGCTGCGGGAACGTCCCTCGTGCTCTCCTCCGGCTGGCACTCTCGCCCCCACACGCTCCATCGCGGGCCGCTGAGCGGGTGAAAGGCATCACGCGCATTCCTGAATATCCGCAATAGCCAGTCTCCTACCGCTAAGCACGCTCTCGCCCAGCCCTGGCCTTGCCACGGGCTCGCACGCCAAACAAGCTCGGACTTGGCAACCTCCTCTCTTCAGGATTGAATTTCTAGAAACGAAGCAATGATGCAGCAGCTGCGCGAAGGGAGCAGCGGCACCGGAACTCAGGCCGGTGCCACGACAGACGGAAGGGATGGAGAAAAGGCCTGCGGTGGGGACAGCGAGGTGGCGGCATGTAGCCCAACCACGTCTATCACAACAAGCGCCGCATCAGCCTGCTCACATGCCTCCCCCACACCGTCGTCCCGAATGCTCGCCACAGTGGCCGCAGGGCCTCTCGGCATTGGTGCTGCATGTTGCCAACAACACATGAGCCCTAGAAAGGCGGCTCTCTCCTCCATGCAGCTCCAAGCGCTTCTTGTGTCCAAGCGCATTACCTTTGTCGCCGCTCGCATCGGCAAATCCGTGGCGACCACCGTGGCTAGCATGGCAGTCTCTGGTGCCGCAACGTCAGCCAGTCTTCTCGGGCGCACTGTTGCGAGTAATGCTCTAGTGGCCGGAACAATGCAACTGGAGGCTGTGCAGTGGGTGGTAATCCATATCTCGCTTGTGGCACCGGAGAGCATGCAGTCCTTTCTCTCACTTATCACGGCGTATTGCAGCATCGCTTCGCACACCACCTCTGCTGCTCGAACGGCGTGTAGCTACGTGTCAGGCCTAACCGCGCTGCAGCAAGTGACAGTAGTGGGACTGCATGGCACTGCCGCTTCAATCCTTGCCACCGCGGCTGTGCAGCTGTCGCTCACGGCCGGCTGCTTCGTGCTGGGGAGGGTATCCGGCCCGCAGCTGAAGCACGACGGAACGACGATCCTTCTCTGCGCAGCATCTAGTGTTGCTGGCGGAGTCGTCGGTGCAGCATGCGGCTCAATAATCCTTCCAGGCATCGGCACGGCACTAGGATCACTGCTTGGAAACTTTACCTTTGCGTACCTCCCGCTGATCGGGAGGTCTAAGGGTCCCGACTACGACCCGGAGTATTGGAAAAGGCTGGAGAGAAAGCAGATTGAAAAAGTGCAACGAGCACGGAAGCGCAATGGAAACCCTGAGCGACCACTTGATCTCGTCGAGCGCGAGGACGACTGGGTCGAGATCGTCGAGGTGGCGCCGAACAGTGAGTTCGCCCTGTTTGAGGTTGTTCCGGACGAGCTTGCGACCCCCAGCCCAGAGAGTGGTGAGTACCAGCCGATCCCTTCTTCTGACGCACGCTCTAGCTCGGTGAAGTCCGGTCAGGTAGAGAGCGATCGTGCATGTGATCCAAACCCGCAGTCCTCCCCGCAGAACAGCTCAGACGGCACTCTTGTCCCTGCCCCTGTGCCAGCAGCTTCGATGGGTCCCGGTTTCTTCGCCCTCTATGGCCGCGCCTTGCGCACCCATCTTGGCCGGCCAGGCTATGCCCTACGACGGTGGCGTACAAGCCGTGGTACTGCTACCCCTGAGTGGGAACCGCTGGATGCAGAGGCACAGACGACTCAGCGTGCAGCAGCCGATACGAGCGAAGAAGTGGGTGCCACCCCTTCGGCCTCGGTAAAAAATGCCCCAGAGTCACCAGATGTATCACCAATGAGTTCGGGGAGGCTCTTCATGGTGGAGCGTGGCGAGCACAAAAGTGTATTTCAAGTTGCGGAGGACGTCGAGTGTGAAGAGTATGACGTCGTTTTGTTTTTCATTCCCACCGAAGCTGCGGAAGCTGCATCCCTAGCACTGGGTACCACCACAGGGACGGAGACTCTGAGCTGATGGTCTTCCAGGAAATTGGACGAGCGCACCAGGGTGTGTTCGCGCTGCGCTGCGTTGCAGCAACCGCCCGTCCGCGTGCTTCCGACTTTCGATGCTTCAGGTCGACCTGCCTCTCGGTCGCTGTTTTGCTGTCCTTGCCATCTCTGCTTTTTTTTTCCTTCCACTCACCTCCCCACATCTGGTCCTACCTGCAACCCGTGCGTATGTACTCCCGACACCCATGCGTGCCTGCGTCTCGTGCGAGATCTGTCTCACAGTTTAGTCATATTTTTCTTGCACTTTACCCTTCTCCTTCGGTGCCCCCCCCTCCTTCCCCCCCCCAACCCTGCCTGTTCCCCACGCTGAAGCCAGCATCATTCAATCCTCCAAACCAACGACCGTATGTCTCTTGATTGTACCTCCGTTCTTTTCTTTCACCCCCCACTCTACGTTCGTAGAAGAGCTTGGAGAGACATTCTTATATGTGCACGCTGCTCGACACGAAGAGACAGGGCTCCGCGAATGGTTGATGGGCTCCGGTTTCGGCCGGTGGCTTCAATTCGCTGAGTTGCTCATTCCGATGCTGCGGCCGATCACGTCTAAACGTCGTCGTAGCGACACAGCTGGAGGAAGGGTCGGGTGGCCAGTGGCCTCGGAAAGGCGTGGGTGGCACTGGAGGTTGAAGAGATGATAATATGGTGCGAGGGGGGCCCCTTGCACGCTTCGGTGTGCAGCTGGATCGCCACAAGGCTCTTCCGCTCCGACGCACTGCCCTGGAGCAGCGCGGCGCTCCTCCCTTTGCCAAACACGATGCATTCTCCTCATCTGCCTCTTCCACGAGTGTGGCGCGCCTCACACTGGGCAACTCATCGTATGAAGCTCCGGTGCTAGGTGCCAGAAATCGTTAGGCTCACCAACGAACGAGTTTTTCTGTGTGTGTGCCATTGTTTGCGTGTTAGTGCTTTTGTGTCTCCGTTTTAGTGTGTGTGTGTGTGCGTGCGTGTGCGTGTGTGTGTATACGCATCCGCGACGGTATACGGCAACCTCGGCGCACGTGCGCAAGCCCCAGACCTTTTTTTTGCATAGCACGCGAGTCGAGTCGTGAGGGGTCAGTCGCCGATGCGTTGGCTGTGGTGAGGGACAGCGTTAGCTCCCGCGCCTCGTGCTGAATACCGCACGCCAAGCTCGATTCACCTATCCCAATCCCCTGCTGCTGGTCTCATCCAAGCAGAAAGGTGCGTTGGAAAGGTTCAATCCCGCCGCGTCAGCCCTTTGCAACTGTCCGGTACAGCATTCCCGGCGCCGGTGAAGCAAATATTTCGATACCCTCTGGGGAAAAGTGACGAGTTTGACATCGATTCCACTGCGCACTTGTGTGCTTCGCGGCTAATCGGCATTCACCGACGCGGAACTCAGCGTTAGTGGGCTAACAGCCGGACCAACCCCAAGCGTCATCGCTGGGTCCCAGTGCTGAGAGACTCGACTAGTCACCAGATCCACCCCTCCGTATCTACTTCGTTCCAGCGTGTGGATTGCTTGAGGATTGAGCGTGAGGTAGGCTCCTGGAGGAAGGTGTTACGAAGAACAGGAAGGTACTTCACATATACGGCGAGCTTTTTTTCTCTAAAGGCCCCGGACAGATTCGGTGCCAGGTGGAATTCCGTGCTGCGATACGCGTTCGGAAGCTGGTGTACCAAAGAAGAAGTACTGTGACCGTTGCAGCCGCTGCCACGTTTTCTCCGGGTTGCCGTCGCAGCCTCGGTGGTAGCGTGCCGCTTTGTAGGGGTGCACAGTGGGCCGCCGGGCCGCGTGAGTACGAAGTAGGAGCGGCAGAAGAAGTCACGTAGGACATTTTTTGTGTGAGTGAAGCGCTGACTGACAATGGCGCAAGCGTCGGTTAGCAGTCATTCAAGCTCCACCGATCGGGGTGCAAATGGCCAGTGCTCCCCACGGACGATGACGATGGTGCAGGACTATTTGAAATCACTTGGGCGTGCCAGTGGAGCGGCAGGATCCTCGAATCGAGCTTCCAGACCGAGCCAACGTGGCTCTAACCGACAAGCACCCGTAGAAAACACGTCGACGCTGACAGTCATCGACCGCGATGGGGTCCGAAATGCTCTGAATCCCCCGCCGCCGAGCAACGACCGAGTAGAAAAATCGAGGGGGGTGAGGAGCGAGTCAACGGCACTGCCCGCTTGCCTCAGTGTCTCGCATCCCGATGGGCCGCCCGCCAAGGCATCGACGGGATCGGGTGATGGGGACGCTGGCGAGTGTGAGGCCACGGACTCCAGAGATTCGTGCTGCACCACGAACGATGAGTGCCCACTGGATGGGTCGGGTGGTTGGTCGGAAGCGAGAGAGGGGGACCGATTCCAGCCGAGCGAGTTCACTCGTGACGAAATTTTCGAGAAACTTCTTGCGGAGCGTGCGGCACGACAGGAAGACCTTCATGCGGCGCTTGACCTAGAGGAGGGGGTCGCACTGCTCAAGGAAGACCTTCACTACACTCGGGCGGAGCTAGAGGAGCGGGAGCTTATGGAGGAAACCCTGCGAAACCTCCTGCACGAGGCCGAGGGTCGTGCCGAACGCCTTGAGAAGGACAAGTCTTCGCTGCTCAGCGAGCTTGCCACGGCGCGACACGAGCTGGCGGCGTCTGCAACGCGGGGCGCGAAGCTGATGGAAGCACTGGAGGAGATGCAGAAGCGAGAGAACGAGCGGCTAAGACTGCTGCAGGCCACGGATAACACGCGCGCCGCGACTCCGCGTTTGGACCAGGAGGAGCCCAATACCTCACTCACGGCTACCGCCGCACCAGAAGTGACCGGACAGGATAGCAGTCACGAGGAAGCGGTGTCACCAGCCCTTTCGGCTTCCATGAAAGGCTGCGCTTGCTCCGCCGCACCCCCCAGTCCATGTGGTGACGAGGACCGCGCCTTGGAGGACTCTGCGATGGGCCACACGGTGAGTAGCGGATGCGATAACCGCACCCCGTCAATCACCACGAGGGGTGGGATGGCACGTAGTGGTCTTGCTACCCTAGGATACGAGAGGGTGGTGAAGCAGCCACGCAGCAGCCAGGAGTCCGAAGGGAGCTTTTCTGCCGGCCTGTCCACGGGAAATGGAGCCATGGCTGCAGCCGCGGCCAATCCTCTCACGTACCGAGACTTGGGCCGGAGGCGGTGGCAAGCCCTCTACACCGAAGCCCAAAGCAAAATCGCCGCACTGGAGTTGCGACTGCGGCAACAACAGCAGCAGCACGTGCAGGGCCACGGAACACCGGAACCTCCCCACATCGACGAGCAGAAGACACCGGCCGCGCCGCGAATCCAGCAAGACAGCGTGTGCAGTGGCACCACCACGATGACGGAAGAGACAGTCGGGGTGGTGCGGAGCTCGCCTGGTCATTTTGCGGCAGGTGCGGACGCACTTTCACATTTAGGCACTTCGTCGTGTGGGGGGGAGGTGATCTTTCTACAAGGCGCGCTGAGCCGCGCCACCACTGACCTTAAACGCGCCGAGCGTGACGTCCAGCGAATCCGCGAAAGCTCCAAACGGCAAGAAATCTTAGAAAAGAAGCTGCTTAGTGATTTAGGGCAGCTGGCGCGGCAGCTCCGGATGCGCGAATCGATGGACCTCGCCACGCGCCAGCAGCGCCGGAATGGCTCGACCGTCAAGCGCGAGGGTCATGTGCTGGGCAGCGCGCGGCAGAAGCCGAATGAAGATGCTTCACCGGCGCAAGTCCCCGCGAGCGGGCCTAGTGAGATTGACGATTCGTGCCTGGTGTACATCACCGAAATCCAGTGCCTGAAAGGGGACGTCAGTGACCTTAAAGAGGAGCTGGCGACTGTGCTAAAGGAGCGCAAGGAGCATGATGCAGCGCACCTTGCTGAAATGGAGGCATGTAGGCGCGAGATGCAGCAGCTCGCCTCGGAGCTACTCGATTTACAAGAAGGAAGCCAGCACCGGCGCGGAGTATGGCCAGGCAAGACACTGGACTCCAACCAGAGTAGCACCAACTCGGTCCCAGGTGAGGTAGCCAAGCTTTTGCAAGCGTCAGTTGAGCAGGTGATTGTGAAAAAGTCATCCACACAATCTGCCCTGCAGGGAGGCACGGCCGTGAGAGACTCTAGACCGGGAACGCAGGCCATATCGACTTCATCGATGTCCGTGAAAAGTTCAACTATGCGCAGTGCGCCGTGCACTTCGCATACTGCGGTAGGCGGAGGCGGCGGCCTGGTAAGTAACCTGAGCGGTCGCCCTCTGAAGATAGGAACGTCCATTCCGGTGTCGCTGCGCCGAACGAACCTCTCCCCGGCAACCGCTACCGCCACCGCAACGACACATCCACACGGGAAGCGGCAGGGCCAAAAAGCGAGTCTGTGACGACGAGTGAACTGGCAGCGAGGGTGTGGGAGGGGAGTAGGTAGGCTGAAGTCGGGCAGCAGGGAATGGGGAACAGCTGCGCGAGCGAGGCAGAGTTAGGAGATTGACAGAGGACGTGTACTGTGTCCCTACACCCTTTCCCTGAAAGGGGGGAGGGGAGTTCGAAAGACTTTGTTTTTACGCGCCAGTGGCTGCGTGTGCGTTCGTTTCACCTTGTGCTTAGGTTTAGATGTGATAGGTGCTGTGTGATAGACATGAGTGGAGCAGGTGAGCCCCCCCTCACAGGTGTGTGTGTAGGCATAGTTGTGGCGCTATCTAGCCGGTGGAACATGTGTTCGCCCTCCCGGTCTGGCGTCGCCGTTGCTGTTGCCCCATCCAGCTGTGGCAGGCGGGTAGATTCTTTTCTGTTTTCTTGTTGAGGGGGGGGGGGAACCGTGAGTGGTGGGGCGTGAGGTGAAAGCTGGGATAGATCGTGCGAGCGAGTACGGTAGAACTACGCGCGAGATATATTACTGCGTTACGTTTGTGTTTCGGGTGGCTGTGACGGTGCCGGTGTGGCGCAGGTGCGGCCGGGGCCGAGAGGAGCACCGGACCACGAGAGGGTGGAGGAGCGCCATCTCCCCCCGCCCCCCCCCTCCTTTCCCCTTCACACCCTCTTCCTCCTCACCCCATTGCTCGTACCTACAACCTCGCGTTTCTTTCCACAAATCCCATCCACCCTCCAGATGGTGCTACCGCAGGCGCCGCTGACGTTGCTCTGGCGGCGGCGGCGGCAGCGCTGTGGCTGACACTACTCGCTGCTGCGTTTTTGGAGTACGCCGGGGGGTGAAAAGCTGGCGTGATGGGTCACGGTTCGCTTACCCCGGCCCGGCCTGCCCAACCCTTCTTTTCGCTTACCAACGCAAGGGTCCGCATTCATCGTCGGCGCTGGCGTCCCTAGCGTATTTCCCGAGTACTTCGGCTCCGAGGGGGCGGCGCCGTGCGGGTCAGGGCGCTTGGAAAATGAATGAAGGAGGGGGGGGGAAGAGGGACTGGATGGGGTATGGCAGCAGTCCCTAGTGTACTTCACCGGTATGGTTCCCACTGCTGCGCCATTTTCAGCGACCCCGTGTGGATCTACGTCCGTTTATTCACAGACACACACACACACACAACTAAGTAAAACCAGAGACGGAGGAGTGCTCAGCAAAAGCGATGTGTTAGAGCACGACATCGATGAGATTCATCTCTTCGTCGCCACGCACGATCCTGGGGTGATGGAGGAAGTGATGGAGTGGCTGATGGCGGTGCTTTCACTGCTCTTCGGCACCGATGGTGAATCTTCATCGTGTAACAGCGGTGTTGGTAGTGTGACAGGACGCTTTCTCTCGTGCCTTGAGCTAGCTATCACGGCGTATTTTCCTACGCGGCCTTCGCCTCCAGCAGTGTCTCATGGTCCTCTGCCTTGTGGCGAAGCATCTCGTTCCGGTAGTACTGCCACCAGTAGATGCAGCAGATCTGCACGTGAAGTTGCCAAGATGCTGCTAGGATGGCTCACGGCAGAGACCCCGATGGTGCTGCGGCATCTCCTGCAGCAACCGCATGTCGTTCATCTCTTCGCCTTGTCGCTGCCGCTTGTGCTAGCGCCTTCCGCAGCTACTGCTTTCCGGTGGGAACCCCTTCGTGCCGCACCCGCCACCGCAGCAGCTGGACCAGCTGCAGCCTTTGTGTGCAGTGGTCTGTGGGCGTACTTGTCGCGAAAGGCAGGTGGTGGGGCCCCAGCGATGCCCCGCAACCATGTAGTGCTCGCGTCCACAGAGTTGATAGAAATCTTTCTCGAGGCAGTGAAGCAGGCCCTCGCCTTTCTTGTTCTGTGGGAGCCTGCGGCAGAGGGCACAGAGAGCAGTGCGAATTCCTTGCTCTCCCCGTCAACATCTCGTGCGACTAAGCGCCCGCGGGGAGGTTCCGCTCGCGAAGGGAGCGTTCTTGCTGCCCTCACCACCGTGGCAGACCTCCTCGACGCAACGGAGCGTAGTGTCGCAGGTGGCGCATTCCTTTCTTCCGGTTGCGATGACATCGACGTCGCCCTGGGGGGCTCGGGGTGGTGCTGCGGTCAAGTCAGCGAGGTGTACGGCGAGGCAGGAACGGGTAAAACGCAGCTGCTGTTGCAGAGTGTGCTCACTGCTGCGGCAGGCCAGTTGTGTGATGAGTGGGTCTACGACGCCATCCTTGGAGCTTGCAGGGAATGCTGCAGGGAGTCCCCGAACCAGAGAGTGACTGATGCGTCGCTGCTGGATATTCTATTGACGGCCGCAGGAAAATATCGTGATTCAAAAGAAACCAAACAAACGGGCAGCAGACGACGCATGCCGTCATCACTGCATCGGGTCTTCACTGCGCTGAAATGCAGCCTCCCTTTTTGGAGTAGTGGCACTACCGGTGCAACCTGCGACCCGAGCAGAAAGGCTGACGTGACGGAAGCCGTCAGATTTGGTGGAGGTGCCCTCTCGCCCCCTCGGGCGGTGTACATCGTATCAGAAGACTTACCGGTGCGCCGCCTCCGAGATATCGCACTGGGAGTTTTTAAAAAGCAACTTGGGATCCGCTTTAGCGAGCTTTGTGAGATCGAAAGGCGATCGTCGTCCCTTCAGCTGTCGGCGCTTGTGCGCGGCGTCCGGCATTTTTTGAGCAGCGCTGTTCATCATCTCACCCTTGCGAGTGACCGCAGCGGCGTCGATAGCAGGATGCCACAAGACGTTGCGCCACCTGCAGGGCTGCACCAACGGGGCACGAAGGTGACCGCAATTGTGAACAAGGTCCTGAGCCGTGTTCTTATCCGTCGCGTTCACACACTTAGTGATCTTCACGATCTGTTCACCTCCGAAGCACTGCACCATCTGTTTGCTGGTTGCGTGGGCAAAGGCGGCCACGCGGCAGGTGGCATCGTGGCAATCGACTCCATCGCGGAGGCAGTGGCAGCGTCACGGGACATCGCGAATGGATCCGAGAGCGGCAGGCGACTCGCGGGTGGCGGGTCTGGTAAATTTGGGGTGGACAGCTTTCTCATCACAGCTACCGGAACGGACCTGGGAGTGCGGATGCGCCGCCTTGCAATTGAGAAGAACGCGGTGGTTCTCGTTGCAAACCAGGCCCGAGCCCCCGTAACCTTTTTAGGCGCCGCGGGATCTGGCGGAGGTGGCAGAGGAGCAGGTGACCCACGGCCGACCGTGGGCAGCCGTGGCGGCCACTCTTTTGTGGATGTCATCCCAGCTCTGGGGTTACAGTGGCTGATGACTGCCCATGTGCGCGTCAAACTCACCCGGCATCACCAGCGGTCGATCCACGGGCCGAGCGGGTCGGACGGTGGTAGGTCCCCGGCCTCACTACGACGTCAGTGCCTTGTGATGTACTCCCCCTACTCAGGACCTGCCCAGTGCTTCTATCGTATTTCGACGGACGGTGTCCTGGGTGAGGAGGAGCCGACACACGAATCTGACGCCACTGTGGGCTATCGTGAGGTGCTAGAGCTGCTACGTGAGCGACTCGCTGTCGTTGAGTAGCGGAGAATCAATGATTGGGGTGTGCAGTGCATGGTGTGGGGCGCAGGAGGGAGAGACGGTATTGTGTCAGTGATTCTGGTCGCCATGTGTGCCCGAGGAGTAGTAAGATGGGATGATGGGGCGGAGCGATGGTGTGCTGTGCGTCTGCCTGTTGGTCTACTCCCCTCCCTTCGCCCTTAGCGGACAGCTTCCACGTGTCATCGGGTGTGAACAGGTGCAAAGGGGGGGGGGGGTGATCCGCAGTAGGCGGTGTGACGGGGCCACCGAGGCGTTTCGCACAACCACGTGGCAGACCTCTCACTGACGCTGTGGCCAACCCGCTGAGGCTCTAGAATGTGTGGTGCATGCTGATGGCATCGTCAAAGCAGATGATCGGCGGGGCGCCACACGTCGTGGCCGCTATGATTCTTATGGGTGCCCTGAGCACTGAGGCGAGCATGGGCGTCACAGCGGTGCGAGTGGAACCGCCGCCGCGGCTGATTGCGATCGGGGACCTGCATGGGGACCTGTCGAATGCAGAGTTTATTTTCCAGAATGCTGGAATCACTGACACCTGCGGAAGGTGGGTGGCGGAGAACGATGTGGTCATCCAGCTTGGCGACGTTGTGGACCGTGGCCCGCAGCCGCACGAAATCCTGGACTGGTTCGAGTCCTTGGAGAAGGAAGCGGCGGCTGCGGGTGGGGAGTTCACCTTTCTCGTGGGGAACCACGAGCTTCTCAACCTGATTGGCGACCACCGCTACATCCACCCCAGCGCCATCGCCGCCTTTGGGGGGACGTTGGAAATGTACGCCAACGCCTTTAGTCCGACGGGCGCGTACGGCAAGTACATCCTGTCGCACCCCGTCGCTGTGGTGCGCCACGGCATTCTCTTTGTTCACGCTGGCATCGAACCGCAGTACGCAGCGCTTGGCGTCGATCGTATCAACGCGGACTTTCGCCGCAACCCTTACAGCTTCAACTCAGAAGCCACCCCGCTTTGGTCGCGTGGTGTGATTCTCGATGCCGTGCAGAACAGCTGCGGGGTGTTGAACGATTCGCTGCGGCTGCTGTCCCTCACGGAAAGTGACGCTGGTCGACCGCCGGTCACGCACATGGTCGTTGGGCACACCGTTCAAAAGGATGGCCGTGTGGGTTTCCTGTGTGACGGTCGCCTCGTCGCCGCAGATATCGCCATCAGCTCCTACATGATGAATGGCGGGTACATTGGCTTCGTTGAGATGCTTTACGAACCTACTACTCACGCCCACCAAAACGCCAGTGGGCCGCGCACGCCCGTTGCCCGGTACCCGCTCAGTGGATCACCAGCAAGTCGCCCACCGCGTAGCATGCCGCCAATTGTGAATCCGCCGAAGCGCTACCAGATGGCCAGGCTACCTGACTCGGAGGCCCATGGACCCCTGTTTCACCAACGAGCCGACCCGCTCGTGCTGATGCCTAGGACCATCAAGTGCGCCGAAAGAGGTGGCGTTGGCTGCAACCAGGGAGGTAAGCGCATGGGCGCTCAAAAGTCGAGGTGGATCGCTCTGGTAGCGCTGACCGCAATGGCCGGAATCTCATTCAGCAGGTATCGCTGGTGTATGCGATTCCACCGTCAGCAGCACTATTACCAGCAGTGGCTTTCTTGGCTCCGGCAGCTGAGGAGTCCACGAGCCACGGCCCGTCAGAACCTTCATCTTTAGTTGCACCCCTATTGGCGAGCGGCTCCAGGTCCTGCTGCAGTGGCGGGTGCCGCCTCTCCAACGCAGGCACATCCTGCCCAAACAAATATCCTGATGGAGGAAGCTCCGGCTCTTAGTTTCTGATGCTTTGTTTTCAACCCCCTTCACTGCGTCTTCCCTCACCTGACCTCCCTCCTTCTTTCGTGGGTTGGGTGCGAGAGAGTGCTTTTTCTGCATACCCCCTTCGGATACCCTCCCTCTGCCATCCAATACACATTGGTGGCCTCAAGCGCGGGTTCTCTGAAATCGGCGTGTAGTGCTGGGTACCTGGACCACAGTGCGCGTACACGTGCAGAAGTGTGTGTGTGTTTGTGTGTGTTCGAGGGGGAGAGTGGAAGGGGAGCCGTGAGCGCGATAGTGGCATATTTATCTTACGCGAGGCTCCAAGGATCTGCTGGCTGGGTGATTAGGTACCGGAGAACGCCAACACAGCGCTGGCTCTCCTCGACGCACCATGCTTTACTTTATTTTTATTTTTATTTTATTCATTTCGCGCGAATATAATCAAAAAAAAAAAAATTCCTCCTCTCTGATTCGTTCTTCCTTTCTAGTGACTGATTCTTTACTCAAGACCTGGTGTTTCGTTTGACTGCTTTGGTGTGTGTTGCTGTGTTTTGTGACTTGTGTTTTGTGCATTGTTCAGCTGCTGATATTACTCCCAGTGTATTTTACGGCGGCTGTGCATGCGGGGAACGTGAGCTACCTCGGGCGGTGGTGGTAGTGAACGGAGCCGAGGGAAGAGGAGCTGCTCCGGCGGCCCACCCGCGCAGGCAGACACCGCCAGTCGAAACACACCCTTCACCCCCGCCCCCTCATCACGGGGAGCAGCTGTGTATAGTTATTTATGTACCCAACTAAGTAAGCACACACATAAATATATAAATAAACACACATATACAGTTATGTGTGGCGTTGAATGAGCAACACAGAGGATGTGCCCCATGCCCCATCCGCAGCGTATGGCTGTGGGCCTCCTTCGTATTGTGACGGCGTGTGCATCAACATGTCCGCATGCAACGGTATGCGAATGTGCGGTGGTGGGCCTGCCGCGAGTAAACTAGGAAGGCATTGGCAGTGGTTGTGGTGGTGGTGGTGGGAGAGGGAGTTAGTGGGG
>PGOM01000052.1:111705-126982 GCA_002921335.1 Paratrypanosoma confusum | reverse complement strand
GGTCAGGCCTCCCCATCACCCCCCCCCCAGCGACCAGACCCCTCATCACACTGCCTTACGCGTGCCCATCCTGCGACAGCACGCGCGTACCCCGACATCCTGAGCGGCGCTTTTCAAGCACCCACGCGCCGCACCGAACTCACCCCCTGCGGCCTCAACGCGGTGTGGGTGGGAGGGAAGAGGAGACATTACGTGGGTGAAAGAGGGGGAAGGGGAGGAACACAAGATCAAGCGACTTGGTTCTACATCAGCAACCCATCACCCCCCCCCCCCTCAGTTTCTCGTGGAAGTACTACAGAGAGAGAGAGCGGCTCAGCAAGCCGTGTCGTTGCTGCTGCTCCGCTCCGCAATGTCGCTTCCGCCGTTTGGGGGCGGCCGCTCGTCGATGCGGCATGCTTCGGCGCAGGTCCAAAGCGGGTACTCGCTCGAGGAGCGACTCCACCGGGCACTTCAAGAAAACCGCGATGTGAAAGCGCAGCGTCAGGAACTGGAGGACAAGGTGAAAGAGCTGAAGGTGAAGTTCCAGAGGCTTACGCGGGAGTTGAAGCGTTGCTCACCTGAGGACCTTGCGTCGATTGCCGTCAAGCGCAGCCTCGAAGAGGCTGCCTTACCATGTGGTCCGCGGCGCCCGGCCTCCACTACGGGAGTGGCTCTTCCCGCGCTCGCCGAGGCCGACGTCAACCGGTCTCATATGGACAATCAGGAGCAACGGAGACACTCATTTTCCGGGACGGCACGGGGCAAAGTAGCCACTATGCCATGTGGCGGATCTTCAGGACCATGCAGCCCGTCCGTGGAGGACGAGCTACGTGAGGAAATACGACGCCTCAAACATGAGCTGCGCGAAGCGCACGAACGTGCGAACCGCGCGGAGGTAGAGCACCGGGGACTGCATCAGCAGTTGTCAAAGCTGCCGAAGGACCCGCAGATACCACAGGACGCTAAGCTACTGCAGGACCTGAAGCCGTCGCAGGACCAGCGTGTGATTCAGCTTCAGCAAGAGGTTCTTCTCCACCGAGGTGAGCTTCTGCAGTGCCGATCCGAAAATGAGAAGCTGCGTCGTGAACTCAGCAGTGCCAACGACGCACTTAGCCGTGTAACGATGCAGCTGCATGACCTCCAAAAAGAGCAGTGCGGGGCGCTGACTCGCGAGACCGCTGCCACCGTCAACGGGGCGCACGCAGCACACCTGAACGAGGCTAGCGCTGCAGTCGCCGAAGCGGCACGCCTGCAAGCTGAGCAGCACTATAAGGCAGTTATTTCGGACCTCGTGCGTGAGCGCGACACTCTGGCTCTACGTCTGCGCCAAACCGACGAAGAGCTGAAAGAGTTGGAGTCACGTGTGGGTCCAATGGGAGCCGCGGCACTCGCAGAACCGGTCAAACTCGCGGAGTTGCAGGACGAGATCACTAATAGAGCTAACCAAATGGCGGTTATCACTAGTCGGCTTCAGTTTGCCCAAGGGCAGGTGACCACGATGAAGGGTGAGTGTGATCGTCTAGTCAATGAATTGCGACAGCTGCACCAGACCCACACTGAAACCAAGCGCCAGTTGTTTGAAGTGGAGCACCGAAAGGTGGCGCTGGAGGTGCGATGCAGCCGCATGGACGAGCTCGAACAGACATTGCGGCGCAAGGACGAGGAGCTTGTCCGCTCTGAGGAAGAGCTGCTTCGGATGGTGGCGAACCTGCAGTCGTGCAGCCGCGAGACGGAGGCTGTGGTGCGCAAGGAAATGTCGCAGCGCGTCGTGGAGCTGCAGCAGATGCGTGATGGAGCCGAGAGTATGGCAAAGGAGAGGGAGCGCCGGGTTTTGCAGGTTGAGCATGAACTGGCCGACGCCAAGCGCCTCTTGGAATCCGCCCGTGAGGATGTTGCCATCTACAAGGAACGCTTAGGTGCAGTTGAGCTGGAAAAGAGCGAGCTCTCCGCCAAGATCTCGCTGCTTGGCCTCACTTCCATGGACTACAGCGACGAGCACATTCACGAGGCGATGGCGCTGGCGGCCATGCGGCGGCGTTCCAAGCAGGGGAACACCGTTCTTGTCGCTGGCGTGGACCGTGATGACCACAGTGCCGGGCAGCCGCCAAAGAACCCTCCGAGTCGCTTGCAAGACGATGGGCTTGGTAAGGGCGTGGAGCTCACGGACGCGGCGAGAGATATCATGAGTGTGTGGGAAGGCCTCTCGTGGAATGATGAGTGGGAAGCAGCGAAACTGCGCGAGGGCCTCTCAGCCGCCGCGCTCGACATGGAAATGGCCCAGAGTCGGTGCGAGCAGATGGAGGCGCAGGTCAACGAGAGCCGCAGTCTGTTGAAAGAAATGTCTGGCGAGCGCGACATGCTGCTCGAGGAGAACCTTGAATTCCGCCGCAGGCTCAGCCACGTACAAACGGTTTTCGCCAAGCAGCAGCTTCGCGCCTACCACGCTGCGGTGGCGCAAGGCGCCACGAAGAATGGTCTCGTGGAGCTCTGCATTCGCCATGTGCAGTGCAATGAAGCGTTCTGGAGAAAGAGCGTCCTAGGCGGTGGCGCAGATGACGAGGATCGCTCGTTCCCGGAGCGGACGTCCGCATCGACTCTGTTCTTCACTCTCGACGGATTCGAAGCCTACGACACCATGATCTCACCGCCGTTTCACTCCCCGTGTGAGGACCAGGACGTGCACTTTCGGTACGATAGCCTGGACATCGATGAGGCGACGGTGGCCAAGGTGCAGCGGACGGCGTTTCGCTTTCAGCTTCACGAGGGCCGCGGGACAAGCAGCCGCCTGCTAGCGATGGCCGAGCTGCCCGGGGCGGCGCTGCTGATGTGCCGCGATGGAACCTCCATTACCGAAACGCTTCTTCTCATCGACGGGGAGGGGGAGGCGGCTGGCAGCATATACGTTGAGGCCACAGTCGCAAACTTATTTCTGCCAGTGCTTTTGGATCGCCCAGTTGTTGGTCGCGGCGCACTAAGTGCTGCGGCCACCCGGGCCGCCCTCATCGCGCTTCGCTCCGTCCGCTTTCTCCGCATTCAGGTGTTCAAGGCCGAGGGACTTGCGGCAGATCCGCTCCCGAAGCCTTTTGTCTTCTACACCGCCTCGCCATCGGTTCGGGGCGGCGGCTTGTGCTGCATCCCAGATACCGTGGTGAAGCCGTCCAACCGGGCGCTCACCGCCAATCCTGTGTTCGACGCCCAGCCGGTTGACCACCGTGTCATTGTGGATCAGCCACTTATCCACTTCTTAGCCGAATCATCCATCGTGTTCGTCCTATTCGATGAGCAGTCGGCTGACCCACAGGCAAACAGCGGCCTTATTGAAGTGGATTTACAACCGCTGCTCGCGTCGACCACGGCTAGCATCCTGACCACAGAGCCGATTCACCCTCAGGGAACGCTCACCGTGGGGATGTCGTGGGTATGTGGGCCGGAGTTGGTGGGCCTAGATCCACTCTCCAATCCGTAGAAACCGTAGCCCAACAATGGGCGCGCTCCGAGTCACCCCCGGCGTACGGCTCGGGGTCGCCATAGAAGTCCGGTGTTTTCGCTCTTCCTGAAGCGCCCACGCCACCCGCGTCTCATGCCCAGCGGGTTTGCCGTGCGCGTTACCGTGGCAAAATACCCTGGAGCACCCGGGTGTGGCTGCCAGTCGCCCTCACCCCGTCTGCGTTTTACAACTGTATCAGACCTTCTTCTTTCCCCCAACAACCGCACTCACGCATACGATGCCATACACTACATTAGGAAAAAGTGCTCCCGGTTTCCCATTACGTGTGCGACAAGGTTACTGCAGTACTGCTTCCCTGTAGGCGTGCCAAATACCGCCAAGCTCAGGGAAGCGGAGGGGAATAAACTTCTCCTTGTTGGTGGGGGGAAAAGTGTGGTCGTCGCGGCCCCCAACTTGTTGCGAGCGTGGTGCGAACTAGACTCAGTAGTGGTGGCTCATCTCGCTTCGACGCGTGCCGCTGCACCCAAGTGGCAGTTATGGGTTCTCGGGCTCACCGAAAAGGGGTGTGGCACCAGGTCGCTTCACCCAGCATTATGTGAAAGCTGCTGCAGCGACTGATTCGTTGAAGTGCTTTGGGCAGAGGTAGAGGAGCAGTTCATCGGCAGAAAGGATTCGTGCCTGCCTCTAAATGATTGCTCTAACAAGTGCCCACCCCCTCGAGCATTCGTTACGCTACCTGGTTGTTCTGGGAGCACGAGATCCCTGGTGGAATATGTGGGCCACCGAACCCAGTCCTAATCCGTTGAATAGTGCCTCAGAATCTCACGGGTAGGCGGCTGAGTCGGCACTATTGTTGCGAACAGGGTCTTTGTGGAACGAGGTGAGACAATCAAATGTGATACGCTCTAGACTGAGCATAGCGCTTGACGGAGCAGAGGCGGTGGCCCATGGCCAGCCCGTGTTGCCCAAGGCTGTGAGGCATTTCCGACCTCGGCTTTGGTCTACATGATTCCAACGGTCCCACGTAGAACCTTTCGGGGTGCACGGAATTGGTGTGTTGACCAGCAAGTGTGAGGGATCCACTGCTACGAAGCCCTTGCAGAAACAAGAGTGCCTGCGAGATACCAGCAGCCCTCGTCCTCGACTCACGGAGTGAAAGTATCGTGGCCAGTTCCAGCGCGTCAGTCTCCCCTATTCCTCCTTCTATGCTAGGCCGCGTAGAGCCATTCGAGGGAGCTGAAAGAAGACCCAGGTACTTGCGTCATGAGGAGGGGGGGGAGGGGAAGGGAGGGGCGCATATAAAAAAAAGACTCCATGAATCGCCAACAGGCAGAATAAGCTTTCGGTAATTGCACTAGACGAAGGTATTTCCTTCTGTACACAGGCCTGCCACTTCAGGGGCTCGTGCTTCACCCCGCAGTGTGAGAGGGCGTCTTCCCCACCAGGGATTTATGCTCAGTCGATGTGGAAGACCCGTTTCCTTCTAGTCAGCCTCTGCTGGGTGTTTGGGATGTGCGCACCGGAGTCAGGTTTGACAGAGAGAGACAGATTATGGCTCAGTTTTGCCTTCCGAAGCCCTTGGGACTCCTGCTCCGCTCCACAGTGAAGATGGCCTTTGTGGCACAGAGGTTGCATAGACTCACGGAGCAGACGCTGATGAGCCAGCCGCGACTCTATTCTCCGGTCTTCACTCCGCAGGAATGGATTGCCCGGTGTCTCTGCCACTGCCCTGGCTACCTGATGAGCTGTTTCAAGAGGTGAATCCGCTCCATCATCGCTTTAGGCAGCCACCAGTGAAAGATACCTTGTCCATTGCGAGTAGACACGAACGAATCAGCTCGGGGTATTGAAAAGAGGCAGTTTTACTTGATGCGCTACTGTGCATCCGTAGCTTACACCACTTTTGTTCGTGACAATGCTGGTGCGACAGCTCATGACGCGACTGTCTCACCATCATGGTTTCGGAAGTGGTTTTGCTACGCAAAAAGAAGCGCCACGTGTGTCTCTGCAAAATTCAGTGATGTCTTGTCTCTAGTCCTGATGCAGTACCGAAAAAAAACACGTGAGAGTCACTGACGGTAGATCTATGCTGCGTGAGACAGGAATGAGCTGCATCTCTGTTGCCGTGCTTAGCAGTCGATCAGAATGACGTCGGCGGATACTCGCACCGTCGGGCAGAACGCTGGAAGCGTACATCCACACGAGCTCGTAGGGACGGTGTGGGCAGTGGCGCTGGCGTCTACACCTGAAGCTGCTGGTGGAATTGGCCATTCCACGCCGGTTGAATCAGCTTCAAGGGCAATGGAAGTGCAGCCGACATGTGATGCCACGAAGGGGCCTGCATTCTTCGCCCCTGGCGAAAACATCGAGGTGGCGGTGTGAAAGAGGAGGTGCGCAGCCGTCTCTCGGGGGTGCCTGACGATTTCGCCCACCTTTTGCCCTCAATGCACCCGCAGTGGTCCAGTGAACTTTCTGCGGACCCGAAAGGGCACCATGGGGTCATTGAAGCAAGCAGAGGATGTGGCTGATCCACCTGTACTTGAGTATCGCGGATTATCGCACGGTGGGCGCGAGGGGAGAACCTAGCGGCTTTTTGCCAGTCCATGTGGCGTTGAGGCTGCGCGCTACGAATCGTCTTGCTCATACTCGCGGTCGCGGAACGAGGACCTTCCTGGACTAGGGACCGCTGTGGGACCGCATTTGGGCGACGAGCGCGCTACTGACTACGTCAGAAGCGTCCCCGCCCCCTGCTAAGAGGCTACCCTATCCACAGCTACACGCGGCAACTCTGAGTAGATGGGGAGGAACGCATTCTCTCTGTGCGACACGTGGCGTGCACTACACCGGCTAGGCGGCATGTTGACGACGTCGAATCAACGGCAAATGGCTCTGAGCTCCAGGATGGGGCTTCCCTTGGTACGTTGACGTCTTGTCCCTCCGGCGTGTTGAATCCTACCGAAAGGCACCGGTGCAAGGGCTGATGTGGATCCTTCGCCACTATCTGTCAGCTAGAGGGCTGAGTGGCGCCCACCCCCTCACCGTTGATCGTATTGACTGGCGTACCTCGCGCCGGTGTGGCTGAACCCAAGGAGCTGCTTGGGCGCTGCCCCTCAAGCGGTCACTTTACTTGTGGCGGACGCCATGCGAATTGCCTAGCCCCCCCTCGCTGAAGAAAGAAGAGCATCGCGCATGATCATAGCCTCCAAACGTGGAACAGCGAGTCGTGGAGATAGCTGCGACTGTAGAAGAGGTGAGTAACACGGCGACGCACGACCCGATCCGCCGTGGGGCATAGCATCGAACCAGCCGGACGCCTTCAACGTCAGTTTTGGCCAATGGAACGAGCGTCCAATCCCGGCGCCACATATTGCTACTGCAACACAGTGGCAACCGCGCTCCGTGTGGTGTCCTCCCTCTCTCCTCCCTCCTCCCAGACGGCGGCGAAAGGGGATGCAGTGCACGACTTTTTTCATGCTGCCACCAACCACACGCGCCGCATCGTGTTCCCAAGAAGAAGGTGATGCTACGTCGCCACAGACGTGTCACTGGGCACGAAGGACGACTTCTCCTTTTACTCTCATATTGTCATCGGGGCATCGGCTGTCGTTGTATTTTCTGTGGACGGTCGTCCACCTCCTCCCTTCCTCTTCCTAATATCCTCTGCTGAACGCCTCTGAGAGGCCGTCTGTGGGGGGGGGGTAAGTGAGGGCTGTGAGTGTGCAGCTAGCGTAGGCCGTGACACGTCCCATACCGCTGCAGGATGGGACTCCGTGTGGTAAGCGGCCCGTGCCCAGCTACAACTTCCCTACGTTGCCGCCCTTCAAGCACAAGATGCCAACAGTACGGTGCCATACATGAGGCTGTTGGTTGTTGCTGTTGTTGTTTTGTGTTGTTTTGTGTGTGTTGCTTCTGTTGTTGTGTTTACTTCGTCGCTTACAGGCATATCTACTGTGAATGAAAGGCACCAACTGACAAAGCGTTCCACTCCCCAATCCCTTCCCTCCCCCATACGACGGCGGTGTGGCTCGTTCAGTTGTGCTCGAGCAGCAGACCTCAGTGGGTGACAAAGAAACGGTCAGCCGGTACTTTCGCAGTGGGTGCTGTCGGGTTGCGACTCAGGTCCGAGGTGCGGTGGATTCACTCTGATTCGTCGTTTTTGAGGGTCCACGCGACTCGCGGTGGCGGCGCCGTGGGTAGGGCGCTGGACGGCCTCCGGAGCCGCTCAGCAGCTGCGGCGTGACTACTGCGATTCGCGTAGTATGGGAGGCTTCGGGACTTGAAAGGCATGACTTCACTCTCCTCTACTAAAGCGCCTACTTCCCACGTCCTCCAGCTGAGCCCACCAATCGTGTCGATGGCCTCTTCGCCGCAGATGTTTTCGCACCCCATGAGAAGCAGACCGAGTCCCATTCACATGTCTAGCCCATGCCTGTCTCCCGGAGGGCGAAAGCAGGGTGAGACGCCGCTGGAGGGCAAGTGCTCAGCAGATAGCCCCACCGTGCGCTTCCGTCAGTTCTGCGGGCAGATGCATCGTATTTCTGGCCTACCCACCCAACTGAAGAACCGTCTGTTTTGCCCGCTCGCTGACGGAGTGAGTAGCGACAGCAGCTACCGGGGTAACTCCTGCACGGTCGCCGTGAAAGAACCACAAGGCAACCAACTGGAGACTGAGCGCCCCCGAGGCGGCTTGTCCAAGATGTCAGCTTCGTCGGTGAAAAGGTACAGCACCTCGGCGTGCGGCAGCTACGACGCGAGCAACAGCGACGTTATTTGCGTAATCAACTCCGACGGAACCATCACAGAGAACAAGCTGGCGCCGCGCAAGGCGGCCCCTGACCCTGGTAGTGAGGGCCCGGCGGCGGAGGATGGGCACTGGGCCACCTCCTCGGACACCCCACTTCCGGGGACCCAGTCGCGGACCGAGCAACCGGGTATGTTCACCTTCTCTGGTAGTGCGTGCCGAATCCCGACCCCATTCGTTCCGATGCACCTGGCGAGCGAATGCACGCCTCCTCTGGGAGCGATGGGGCTCCCCTCGTCGGTGCCAGAGCAGGAGCACTTCCGCAAGATCCTCAACTACCTCTCAACCAAGGCGAAGAACCCCGACTATGACGAGGAAGAGCGCTGCGAGTCGGTTGACCAGTTGACGGAATGGTGTGAGACACTGTTCAGCTTGTGCGTGGATCTCACAGCCGTGGCTGCAACTCCTACCGCCGCGGCGTTTCGCTCCTCGAACTGCATGGAGGCAGCACAGAACCCCCAGACCCCTCTGTTCCTCCCGTTCGAGATTGTCTCGGCCGACAACTTTTCGATTGGGCCAATGGAGATGAGCGGAGTGTCTGCTCTGCATGATGTCGACCGAAGCACGAGCAACGTGCTGTTTGGCGACCCCTCCCGCCTGCCGGTGCCGAGAATCAGTGTCGCTAACAGCGTGAGCAATAGCGCTGGGGGCGCAGTCAACGACTACGGCGCCCTCATCTCAGGAACCAACGGGAGCATTCTGACGGCTAGGAGCAGCATTGCGAACTACTTTGGCAGCTCGAGCGCACATAACATGAGCCTTGCTCAGATTAGCCACATGTTTGCTCGAACACAGCGCCACATGCTACTTGATGACGGTGGTCTAGAAATGATCAACCAATACGTCGTCATTGCTGAGATCGGGCGTGGCTCTACAGCCACCGTGTTTCTCGTGCTCGACAGTCAGACCGACAAGCCGTATGCCATCAAGGCAATGTCGCGTCCACGGGAGCGCAAGCGCTTGCTTCGCCGGGGACCGAGCGTAAGCATTAACGAGCCACTGCCCTTGGCTAAGGATTCCCAGCGTGGTTCCAACGTTCCAACCAGTCCTTCCGCAGAGTCTCCATCCGAGAAGCGTGGCAGCGAGTCGATCACCCAAACTCGAGCGTGTGCGGCTCTTGCAGCAAAAATTGACTCCCGCCCCTCCATGGAAACGATGACGGAGAAGCGCCTCGCTGAGCTGAGCCCGGTGGAGCGGGAGATTCGAGTCATGCGGCGCCTGACCCACCCGGGCATCGCGCGGCTCTATGAGGTCATCGACGACGAGGAAGACAACATGATCATGCTCGTTCTGGACTACTTGCCCAACGGGCCCCTCGCACGCGTGAAGCCCTATAACCCAGAGACAGATATTGCTGAGTGCTCTGTCGTTAGACCTCTTTCGAAGCTAGCCATCATCGCTCGGCAGGTGTGCGCGGCACTACGCTACATGCATCATCGTCGCATCGTTCACAACGATATCAAGCCAGAAAACCTTCTGCTCAATGCGCAGAGCGATATCGTTATCACGGACTTCGGCAAAAGTGTCCTTCTCCCACGCGCGCTACAGCGGCCCTCGAGGCGGGGTATGAGTAGCTCGACCGCCGGGCCATGCCTCGCTAATGCTGACCTCTCAATGGCGTCGGCCGCCGACCTTAATGTATTTGCAAACACCTCAATGGCTCTCGCGGAGGGGGTCGGGGATGACGGCAGGATCAAGGCGGATGTTGGCGTGGTGGGGACGCCTGCGTTTCTCGCGCCCGAGCTAGCCGAGTGGAACGAGTGCAGCCGGGAAACCGACATCTGGGCCTTTGGTGTGACGCTCTACGCGATTCTCTTGGGCCGCTTGCCCTTCGCCGCTGCTTCGGTGCGTGAGACCGTGGCGATGATTACGTCGAATCCGCCGCTGGCGTTCCCCCCTCTCGCAGACGTGCCGCAGAATGAGGATCTCACGGAAGAGCTCTACGAGGACTGGAAGGGGCTCTGCGCGAGTCTTCTGCACTCGGTACCGGAGCGTCGCATGTCACTCAAGGCGTTTCTGTCGCATCCGCTAATTGTTTCTACAATGAGCGGCAGCCAGCGGCGATCCGACCGCGTTCGCTCGGTGCCGGCGGTGACACGCACGACGGCGAAAGTAGTGGTAGTGCCCCACTCGGTGTCTCTCAGTGGCTCTCGATCCATGCTGGAGGAGTACGGCAACAATAGCCCCATCCCGTGGAAGTCGAGAGACTCAGGCGCATCCAGGGTGGAGGACGCAGCTGCAGCTACGGGGGGGCCACTGCAGGCCAAAAGTCGTGCTGGGCTCGCCCCGCTTGGACCCATCAGTGATTTGAGTCCTTTCACGTGCAATACGGCTGAAAAGCCAGCGACGCTCAGCTTTGCGAAAGAGAGCGGAGCAAGCGGGGTAAACTACAGTGAGATAAGCGTCAGTAGTAAGAGCAGCGGCACGAAGAATGACGCGCACTGCCAGACGGCTACCTTCTCCAGCGATGAGGACTACGAAGGTGACGACGATGGGGAGGGTCACCGTGGCAGCAGGAAGGTGTACGTGAAGGGAACGACAGCGCGGCGGTTCGAACGGGTGCTGCAGGACCCACTAGCTAGCGGTATGTGCACGCCGCTTCTTGCGGCGAACGGGGAGCCGGCCGTCGTGCCTACAGCGAGTAAGCAGCGCCGTGTCTCTCTCGGTGGTGAGGCCGTCCTTCACCCGCGGCCTCCGGTCTCACCAACGCACCGAAAGGAGCTCAAACCCGAGGCCCTCGGATCTGGGGCGGCGAAGGCGGAGGTCACCCGAGTCAACCCACGCCCAGAAGGAACCTATGTCCTGCAGTCGGCGCACGCGCAAAATTCCGCGCGTCCCCCCGCCGAGGCGGCCATCTCACGGCGAGCCAAGCACGGTAGTCCCTGTGGCACCATGTCGCGAAAGTCCAGTAGCGGCGCTTCCGCCACATCGCACCACCTGTCCAATCTGGTTACGCGGCGCCCGCTTGTGGCGCCCAAGGGAGATGTGCCGCCAGGTGGCCGGGGACCAAAGCGTCATTCCAAGAGTACCCGATTGGGGCACCTGTACTCGACTAGTGCCGCGCGCAGTGGAACAAAGCTTGGCCAAAAGAAACACCGCTCTACCGGGTGGCATGGTGACACCGTGGGCAAGGAACCCGAAAGTGACGGCAGTAGTCACTCGAGTGCGTGGTACTCTTCTCCCAAGCTACAGGCAGGCAACGAAACCATTTCCCCGAGTGCGGTTCCTCCGACGCGCTCGAGTGGGCTGCAGCGTCAAATTCACCCGCAGGTGGTGCCTGGGATCCCTGATGTCGCGTCGACCGCGGTCCTTTCGGTACCAAATGGAGGTCTGAGGGATGTAATGCGGCCGCCCCCACTAGCGGATGGAGCCGATGCCAGCAAGCGCCATTCACAAGGTTCAGAAGGTTCATCCCACCCGGCAATGGTTGGGAGCGCCGAAGGAGTCGACCGGACCGATGCGGCGAAGCCGCGTACTTCGGTGCACTTCAGCAACGCCGTCGACGCTCCTGACGGAGACGTAAGCTGCTCCTCCTACGCCATGTCGCTGCTATCGCCACTGGTGCGGCACTCCCGTCTAAAATCGACTGCACTCTCTGGGCTCGACGAGCCACAGTTTGGCACGGCCTTCTTTTTCAATCGCATTGATGGGGGGGAAGATGAGCAGATCTTCCTGCCGCCGCTGGTGCACCTTGAGCACGTCGATGGAATGTCCGTGTCCCTCGAGGACCCTGCCACGACCACGGAGAGCGAATCGGCAACAGTCACCACGGAGGAAGAAGGCGACGAGGAAGAGACGGAGGAGGACCGGACCATCGACGGCAAGGACTCGCACATGAACCGCCGCGTCCTCCGGATGGCTTTTGTCTCCCACAGACGCAAGGAGGAGTTGCGCGAAAGGGCGCAGGTTCTGTTGAAGAACTCCCATACAGGAACCGCGGGCATGTGCTACAGCCCTGACAGATTGTCCGAGTCGCGGTTCGCCGGGCTCTCTGGATGCTTTCACCGAATGAGCGGGCATGACAGCTACGGCAGCAACAAGAAAAGCGCAGCCACCTTCTCTGGGTGCAGTTCGTCGGAACGACGGAGGCTCTCGTCTGCCCCGCCACTCATAGGCCAGCCAACCGGCGAGGGTGGGCCGATGCTGCAGTCGCATCGCGCTAGCAGTGGGTCGGAGCCCTCTGGTAAATCGTAGACGGTTTCCCTTACGCGCCACCGCCCCTCACAGGCCAAGGCTGTCGTCGCTGAGGTAGTCATTGCCGCTGCACGCAGGACCGGCACCGGCCCTTCCAGTGGTCACGTAGAGCTCCGAGCTGAATCACCGGCCCCCGCAAAGCGCGGCGCAAGCTGTGGCTCTTCACCACACTAGTAGCGGACCCGCTTGAATCTCACACGAGGCTCGCGTGGCCAGCCGTGCGAGCACTCGTTCCCTGCCCCCCGCTCCGTCAGCCTGCCTCTTTCTGTCTGCTCTCAGGGAGTCACACCTCTGGCGCCAAAGCTCTGCCGCCGCTGCTGGGTCCGACGAGGCGCCCACCCGATACAGCGTGGCATCGCCGCCATACTGGCCCTCAGTGCGTCCGCTGTGCCGCGCGCGTGCCCAACCCGATGTTTCATGGAGTTCGTCATGGTGACGCGTCGCACTCGCGCCGGCGCGAAACCCCCCCCCTCTCTCTCCAATTTTTTTTCTTTTTTATTCTCTGACTAGCTGTGCTGTGCAAGCCTGCCCAGCTTTCGGGCAATGCGAGAGTTCACTAAGCTGGCAGTGGCGAGTGGATGTATTCTCTTTTCTTACCGCTGCGCAAGGCCTGTCGTTAGCATCACGATCATCATTATCATCATCATCATCACCTTCTGCCGTCTGCATCCTCACTATCCACCACCAACACCGCGCCACTGGATGTTCTCCGATCCATCTGCGCCCTCTAGCCTACACTCCCTCTCCCCTCCATTTGCATCCTCTCACTCTTCCCTCTTCACCTAACTTACTCAGGAGCTCTAGAGCGGTTCCTTGCCATCTTCACCAAAAGACGGTTGTCCGTATTCACCTGGAGCGTGGCAGGGTAAGACTCTGTGCATCGCCTACCCCAACAGGGGTTCTCCTCAACCGCGGGTCAGTGCCTCCTCCCAACCTCCTCTCCCTCACCCTTCAACTGCCCTCCCTACTCCACACCGCTGCTTTTATTTAAGTAGCTATCACGTGAGCTGTGGGCCACATCGAAGGGGGGAGGAACTCAGACGGCCTCCAGCTGGACGATGGAAATGCATTCAGCCTCTCTCCACTCCCTGCACATTTGAGCTTCTCCGCCCTCAATCCTCCTTGGTACACGTGCTTAGGGATGGGCGTTTGAACCAGTCATTTCTCACCGCCCGACGTAGTCGCCTAATGTGACTGTAAACTTCGCAGTCCTGGTGAGGCGCCGCTCTGTGTTATCCTGTTGAATTTTTACTTGTGGCGGACGCGTGCAGCATCCTTCGGCACAGTTCTCGACTTGCTTCTCGACCTTTCATTCCGCCCCTCCCCTATTGCCCAGCATCTCCCGCAGACTATCAGTGGTGAATAGACGATGACCGGAGGAGAATTGAGGCTAGTGTATCCCTTCTGCATGCTGCTGTGGTTAGCTGCGCGTTTCTGAATTTCACGGGCACGGAGCCTAGTCGAAAGTTCGCGGGCGGCGCGCCACAAGTGGCTGACCTCCGCTACTGCTAGAGGTTTCCCTATCTCTCATTGTCCCAGAGTTTGTCCTTCCCTCATGTTCCCTTTCCTTTCACGGCTTCGCCCATGCCCCGTAAGAGACAGTTTGAAGGCTGCCAACTGGGTCACGATTTGCGCCATGAAGGCTGTGGATGCCGCCGTTATAGTCTTTGTGCTGAAGCGTCTGCGATGGTGCGGGCAGCGCGTTGATGCTCCGTGTCTACCAGCGCGCGGAGCAGAGGGAGAGAGGGGAGGGGGGATTGCAGATCGCACCCCTTGTTGTCTGGCAGCATGTGTACAGCGTTTCCTACCAACTGGAAGGGCCAATCGGTGGACAGCGTGGCTGCGAGCGTCAGTGACTCATCGAATACTCCCCTCTCCTCCGCCCTTATGGAGAACTTTCAGCGCGCTCGGGCCCCAAAGATATGGTGGAAAGAGCCTGGCTGTCACTTGGCAATCGTAGGGCTCGCAGAGCGGTGGTGTTGAGTTGTGCCTTCTGCGATGCGTACTTGTGTATGCGTCAGTGTGCCAGTGTGTCTGTGCGTTTTGCCAGCTGCTAGTTGAAACGGCGGTGGGGGGAGGGGAAGGGTAAATGGGACCCTGTGAGAGATTTTCTGTAGCCGGCGCGGTAGTGGTAAAGGTTAGGGACAAGGTCTGCAGCCAAGGCTGGGCCGCCGGTGTGCTATGCTTCGATTGACTCGCAACATTCTGGCGGAGGTCACGGCGATCAACAGCAGCACCGCCTCCGCCAGCGGGCGACTTATTCGTATTCGAAAGAAGACGAAATGGATCGATCGTCGTAGCAAGCGCATTCCGCACAATGGAAAGGATGTGTGGCAGTTTGGCGAGCAACCTAGCTGTTCCCTCTGCCATGTGCGCTTCCGCTTTAAGCAGGACTACGAGGCGCACAAAGACAGCGAGCTCCACCAGAATCGCGTGCGATGGGCTGAAACAATGAGCTGGTGGACTGAGACTGGTGCGCCGAGTCACCACGCCCAGGCAGAGAGAGAGTGGGCGTGGTTTGAAGCAGAAGTATTGCCGAAAAAAGCGAAGGAGCTAGGCGTGCCCACAAGCGAGGCGGCGCGTATCCTCCGTCAGGCAACCATGATCGAGACGCCGTTGTGGCACCGCCCCATCCAGGCACCAGCGATTCGCAAGGAAATCAAGGAGCCGCGTGACCAGAGGTGGCCCAGCTCTCCAAAGTGGTAGCAGGCCTCCACGAGGCTCACACATGTCTCCCTAGCCCTCTCTTTCAGGCATCGGGGAGAGCGGGTGGAGTCGCTTTGCCCGCCTTAGCCTTAGCGTGCATGACCTTAACGGCTGCTGGAGGGGGTGGGTAGGTGTGCTGCAGGAGGGGG